>JAHIAM010017673.1:0-26817 GCA_021605205.1 Aegilops longissima | reverse complement strand
ACAGTTTTAGTACCGGTTCGTGGTATTTAACGGTACTACAGTGTTCGCCATTTAACCGGCATTATTGATCGCCGCCATTTAACCGGTAGTAATATACACATTAGTGCCGGCTTTAATGCAAACCGCACTAATGTGCTTCACGCTGACCCTTTTTCTACTAGTGAGGACACGCATTACTTCGAGTGGTATGCAATCCTATCTTAGAGGTCATGTTGCTAGACAACGATGAACCCACGAGCTATGGAGAAGCGATGGTGGGCCCGGATTCGACGAATGGCTCGAGGCCATAACATCCAAGAGAGGATCCATGACTTTGGAAGAAATACTTGATGGTCGAAGGACGCTGGGTAAAGATGGATTTTAAAAGGAAGATGACAATGATGGTAAGTATCACCATTAAGAAAGCTCGACTTGTCGTTAAAGATGTTTTCCACAAGTTCAAGGAGTTGATCATGTGAGGCTTTCACCAGAAGCGATGCTAAGAGTCTGTTGGAATTGGATTAGCGCATCGCATTATTTATGAAATCTTGCATAGGATGTCAAAACATTGTTTTGATAGTTTTCTTGAGGAAAGG
This sequence comes from Aegilops longissima, assembly GCA_021605205.1. Taxonomy (NCBI): domain Eukaryota; kingdom Viridiplantae; phylum Streptophyta; class Magnoliopsida; order Poales; family Poaceae; genus Aegilops; species Aegilops longissima. The sequence continues at coordinate 26,242 of JAHIAM010017673.1, read as the reverse complement.
TTGTATGTGATACAACCGTAAGGTTTGTGACAATCTCGAAGATGCTAAAGGTATGCTAGCTCCAATGATCCTTCTAAGGACTGGAGTAAGCATCTCGAGTTGGAGTATGCACTTTGATAGGATGATCAAAGATTTTGGGTTTATACAAAGTTTATGAGAAACTTGTATTTCCAAAGAAGTGAGTGGGAGCACTATAGAATTTCTCGATGAGTATATGTTGTTTGACATATTGATGATCGAAATGATGTAGAATTTCTCGAAAGCATATAGGGTTATTTGAAAGATGTTTTCAATAGAAAACCTGGATTAAGCTACTTGAACATTGAGCATCGAGATCTATAAGGATAGATAAAAATGCTTAATAATACTTTCAAATGAGCACATACTTGACATGATCTTGAAGGTGTTCAAGATGGATCACCAAAGAAGGAGTTCTTGCCTCGAGATGTAAGGTATGAAGTTAAGAGTTAAAGCTCGACCACGGCAGAAAGAGAGAAAGGACGAAGGTCGCCCCTATGCTATAGACTTAGGCTCTACAAGATGCTATGCTGTAATACCGTGACCTGATGTGTGCCTTGCTACATATCCGCAAGAGAGTACAAAGGTGATCAAGGAGTGGATCACCAGATAGCGGTCAAAATTATCCTTAGAGGAATAAGGACATGTTTCTCGATTATGGAGGTGATAAAGAGTTCATGTAAAGGGTTACGCCGATGCAAGCTTTAACACCTATCCGAATGACTCTTAGTAGCAAAACGGATAATGATAGTGGAGCAACTATTTGGAATAGCTCCAAGTGAGCGTGGAAGCAACATTTACAATATGACATAGAGAATTATGAGTACACACGGATCTGAAAGGTTCGCACCCGCTGACTAAAACCTCTCTCACAAGCAAAACATGATCAAACCTCGAACTCATTGAGTCTTAATCACATGATGATGTGAACTAGTTTACGCACACTAGTAAACTTTTGGATGTTGGTCACATGGCGATGTGACCTATCAGCGTAATCACATGACGATGTGAACTAGATTATTGACTCTAGTGCAAGTGGGATACTGTTGGAAATATGCCCTAGAGGCAATAATAAATTAGTTATTATTATATTTCCTGTTCATGATAATCGCTTATTATCCATGCTATAATTGTATTGATAGGAAACTCAGATACATGTGTGGGTACATAGACAACACCATGTCCCTAGTAAGCCTCTAGTTGACTAGCTCGTTGATCAATAGATGGTTACAGCTTCTCGACCATGGACATTGGATGTCGTTGATAACGGGATCACATCATTAGGAGAATGATGTGATGGACAAGACCCAATCCTAAGCCTAGCACAAAGATCGAGTTCGTATGCTAAAGCTTTTCTAATGTCAAGTATCATTTCCTTAGACCATGAGATTGTGCAACTCCCGGATACCGTGAGGAATGCTTTGGTGTACCAAACGCCACAACATAACTGGGTGACTATAAAGGTGCATTACATGTATCTCTGAAAGTGTCTCTGGTTGGCACGAATCGAGATGGATTTGTCACTCCGTAAACGGAGAGGTATCTCTGGGCCCACTCTGTAGGACATCATCATATGTGCACAATGTGACCAAGGGGTTGATCACGGGATGATGTGTTACGGAACGAGTAAAGAGATTTGCGGTAACGAGATTGAACAAGGTATCGGATACCGACGATCAATCTCTGCAAGTATAATACCGCTAGACAAAGGGAATTGAATACGGGATTGATTGAATCTCGACATCATGGTTCATCCGATGAGATCATCGGAACATGTGGGAGCCAACATGGGTATCCGATCCCGCTGTTGGTTATTGACCAGAGAACGCCTCCATGTTCCGTGATGGTTCCCGAACCCGTAGGGTCTACACACTTAAGGTTCGTGACGCTAGGTTATAGGGAATAGATATACGTGGTTACCGAATGTTGTTCGAGTCCTGATGAGATCCCTGACGTCACGAGGAGTTCCGGAATGGTCCGGAGGTAAAGATTGATATATTGACGAAGGGTTTTGAGTCCGGAAGTGTTCCGAGGTACCGGTGATGACCAGATGACCGAAGGTGTTTCGGGAGCCCCACAAGTGTTGGGGGCTTCATGGGCCAAGGGAAGGGGGCAAACCATCCCACTAAGGGGTTGTGCGCCTCACCTATTCCCACGTGACCAAGGGGTTGGCGCCCCATCTAGGGTTCCCACCTCCCGGCTTGGGGCCAAGTCACCCAAGGGGAGATCCCATCCGCCTGTCACGCCCCTAGGGGAAACCCTAGGGCGCCCCTCCCTTTCCCCTATATAGTGGAGGTTTTGGGCTGCCTAACACATGAGAACTTCTCCTCTATTGGTGCAGCCCTACCTCCTCCTCCTCCTCTCCCGTGGTGCTTGGCGGCCCCGCTGGATTGCCACGCCTCCACCACCACCACGCTGTTGTGTCTGCTGGATGGAGTCTTCCTCAACCTCTCCTCTCTCCTTGCTGGATCAAGGCGTGAGACGCCACCGGTTGTACGCGTGTGTTGAACGCGGAGGTGCCGTCTGCTCGCACTAGGATCTCCGTGATTTGGATCACGACGAGTACGACTCCTTCAACCCTCGTTCTCATGAACGCCCGCTTAGCGATCTACAAGGGTATGTAGATGCACTCTCCTTCCTCATTGCTAGTTTCTCCATAGATAGATCTTGGTGACACGAGGAAAATTTTGAATTTCTGCCACGCTCCCCAACAGGAGAGACATACGCTGTACGAGATGGGTTTCACGACGACACCGCCCTGAAGCTGGCACCGTGCTTTCCAAAGATGACCATGGAACAGCACATGAGCACTACGCCGCATGGAGGATGAGGAGCAGTCTGAGCTGCTCCTATGTCGGCTGCTCCGCAAGAGCAGAGTTGCAGAGGTACAACCCGCTTCCTCCTATGACGAGCACCGCTGGCCGGCGGAGGGCCAAATCTACGGCAGCGAGGAGGTCAGGTCCGCCATGGCTACAACAAACTCGAACTTCGCTATGGAGCAGCAGATACTCTATGAGGTCGCACGTGCTCAGCGAGTCGCTTCTCAATGTTGTGCCAAGACAGCCAGATATGCGACGCAAAGACAAGCGCTTAGCAGCGTGGCGGTCGAGATGAGAACACCGCCAACTACGCCTCCCACGCTTCGCCCTCCATCTTTGAGGGCGCTGCAGGCAGGTGGATGTGCCAGTCATTAACGCCCATCATCGACCTCACGCCCACCGCACCGCGACGGACAAGTTGGGACTCCTCCGAGGATGATTAGGCATGAGAGGCGGCAGAGCATTGTGTCCCATGTGGGTTGGTCCATCTCCCATGATCTACTCTTCCTCGCCGGAATCTGCACCACCACTTCAAGGGTCTTGAACCCCGCCGCCGCTCATGAAGGACGGGTCGCCCATGCGGAATACAAGGAAGTAGACGGTGGGCGCCACCGTAGGGTAGGTTTAGGGCTGGGCCATCTTTTTTCTTCTAAATGCTCAAATGTAATGAAAATGTTTGAAATGTAATGCTTTTGTCCGGTTTATATGAAAACCCACCATGTTTGCATGAATTTCATCCGTTAGTTGAAACCCGACCAAATGTATGCGGGCAACGTTGATGGTCGGCTCGACATCCGCCTCCACGCACTAGTTCCACTATCCACGGACGGATGCGCAGCAAATTTACCGGTCAGCGCTTGAAGATACCCTAAAATGAGCGACACAACCCTAATTCTACGCCTCATGTTTATCTTCTTCCCCAACTCCATCCCGATTTCTGGGATGACTCGAGGACGCAATATCACCGGGAGAATATCTAGTGATACCATCATTGAAGTGCCCCATGATACCAATTTGAAAAATCAATTTTAGATGTGTCAAAAATTGAATTTTTTGTGAATATTCATCACATATGTGTCTACAACCCATATAAATTCAGATCAAAATACTAAATACACGAGGAATAGAAAAGACAATTCAGATATGAATAGTGTCATTTTGTCACTATTCATCCTTTTGTCTTAGTTGACACTATTTATGTTGGATTTCTTTTTTGTTTCTCTTTGTGAATTGGGATTTTGATCTGAATTTTCAGAAGTTGTAGACATAAATGTGGTGAACATTCACAAATGTTTCAAATTTTTGACTCATCTAAAATTAAAATTTCAAACTGGTATCATGGAAGCACTTGAGTGATGGTATCAGAGATATTCTCCCGCATCGCCGTCCCTCCCCAATTTTCTCCCAAATGACGCTGCTCATCAATCAGCAGCAAAAGATCTACCTTATGTATACTATATAGTACCAACCTACTAGCATTAAAGCATCTCCAACAGTTTTGTATTCCATCGTTTTGGAGAAGTTGAGCCAAAGAAAAGCTCTCCTACAATTTTTGTAAATGTGCCAAATTTTACGGATCATCTTGTAAAGTGCCACGTCAGCTGACCGCCACCAGAGTCCGCAGCGCAGCAAGGCAAAACGACAAATTTAACTCTGAGATAAAAAGAGTTCACAAAGTGAACTGTTCTTGAAAAATTTCGCTCACTGATTTTTTTCGTAGCGCCCGACATTCAGCGCTACACTAACTATGCAAGGCCTGACTAGCAGCGCCACACGCCTGACCAGCATCGCACTCAGACTGTCCTAAATTTGTTAAGTCACAGTGCAACGCTTCGAGTTAGGCACTAGTAGTATAATGCCTAGCGCCAGAGGCGCTGCACTCTTTGGCATGTTCCAAATGTGAAAATTCACGCACCTTTTCCGCCGTGTCCATGCATGGATTAAGACTAGCCACAATGGAGAGTAACATACACTAGTAACATACACATAACCCTAGACTATGTTACTACCTTCATAGTGGGTAGTAACGTAAGTGTGGTAACATGCAAAGCTTCATTTATTATGTTATATACTCATATGAGGAAACCGCATGAGCGGTCCTAGTTCTTTTCCCGCATCGTCAGTTTGGTCCCAATTCTTTAAAACGGAACATCCAAGTCCTAATCTTTTTAGATGCTTCACCGCAGGTCCTAAATAAGTCTCGACCTGTTGATCGGTGCCACGCTCGGACGTGGGCAGACATTTAACGACCGCTCCGTGTAACTTTGCGCTAGCCCCGATCGACCGGCTCGTTTTATTTTGCACCGTGGAATCATCGATACCTTTCGCCTCGCGACACGAGAGGCGACTGGCGGCTACCATCGGTGATGACCGGAGGCGATGGAGCAGCGCCATGGCCGGCATGGAGAACGCGAGAACGAGCCCGCCGCAGGGGTCAAGCTCCGGCGACCAAACGATCCTCCTGCCCGCTATGGTGAGTAATCCCAACCTAAATCCCCAATTGCAGCCACATCACGACGGTTGATTTGTAGGTCGAATTGGCGGCATAATCTGATGTTTTGCATACTATTTAGGTCCGCTTGAGGAGGAATTCACAAGAGAAATCAATTATAGCGGTTTTTGTGTGGATTTGGGGCCAAGAGCTATGTTAATGGCAAGCAAGCAAGATTTGATGGCTGTGAAGCGTATACTTGGTCACCTCTTTGGTCGATGATTTCATGGAGCAGCTAGGTTATCGTGATCGAGATAAGTATACTTTGTACGGCTTCTCCTCGAAAGGATCTCGGATCAGACTCCGCATTATAGACCGAGATGTTGACACAATGCACATGATTGCTGTTGTTCCTAAATTTCAATACTTTCAGATTTTTGTGGACCACAAAGATATGAATTTTGATGATGTTGTTGTAATTGATGATGTCGTGATTGGTGGTTCTCCTAGTTCGCCTCCTTTGTTGAGCCCAACTCGTGGCAAGTATAAGGCAGCAGCAGCAAGTAGTGGCAAGTCTCCAGCTAGGCAACAACAACATAGCAATGGGCATGAGCTGAGAAGAAGTACGAGGAAGCTTGAATTGGAAGAAGAAGCACAAAATGGTTCAGATGATGACAGTGATAGTGAATTGGATGAAGATTGGGTTGATTCTGACAATGAGATAGCTGCCGATGATGATGATTTGTTTGAAGAATGGGTAGATGAGAAATTTGAGGCAAAAAAGAAGAAGAATTGGAAGCAGGACAGTGATTATGATACAGATGAAGATTTGGAAGAGCTGCAAGATTCAGATGTTGAAGCAGCTGATTTATCAGAAGAAGTAGAAGTTGTGGACAAGCAAGGTAGAAAGAAGATGAAGAAGAAAGTGAAGTTGAGAAGGTGGAGGCCAGAGAATATGAGACAAGTGGAATTTGGAATTGGCATGGTGTTTTTGTCATTGATAGAGCTTAGAGGAGCAATACAAGAATACATTGTGCAGCAAAGGGTAGGTGTACACTACAAGAAGAATGATTTGCAAAGGATTAGGGCTTGCTGTGAGCCAAAATGTCCTCGGTACTTGTATGTCTGCACCTGACAAAGCAGGTCTAAAGCTTGGACTGTGAAGAAATATGTAGGCCATCACAATTGTGAAAGAGATTTCAAGATAAAGCAGTTCACTGCAAGGTATTTAGCAGCTCATTATGTGGAAAAATTCAGATGTGATGACAAGATGTCACCAAGAACTTTGCTAGGATGATAGAACAGGATTTCAACATGATGCAAGTAGAAGCAAGCTAGAAAGGGCTGTAAGAATTGCACTTTAAGATCCATGGGGATGAACTAGCACAAGACAATTTGTTGTGGGATTTTGCAGCTGAGATTAGAAGATCAAATCCAGTGAAGTACAATGTTTGTCAATGCAAATGCTGGAGTGTTTCAGAACTGTTATATGTCACTCGATGCATGCAAGAGGGCTTTTAAGGTTGTAGGCCCATTATAGGCATTGATGGGTGCCATATTAAGAACAGATTTGGTGGAGTGATGCTAGCAGCTGTGGGTGTTGACCCTAATGATTGTATTTATCCCATTTCAATTGCTATAGTCGAAGTGGAAGATACTCACATGGAAATGGTTTCTTAGCGCACTAAAAGATGATTTAGGCATAGAAAACACAAGTCCATGGACATTTATGAGTGATAGGCGTAGGTTTGTGTATTTCTCCTGTTTGTATTTATCTTTGTTTGTGCATTTATCAACTGTGGGTGTTGTGCATTTATATTGTCCACTTTTGTTGTACATTTGTAGGGTTTGATCAATGCTGTCAATGCAATATGGCCTGAAGCTCAACACAGATTTTGTGTAAGACATTTGCACCAAAACTTTGCAAGAAATGGGTTTCGAGGTGATATCTTGAAGAACAAGTGTGGTAAATTGCAAGAGCCACAAGACAGGTGGACTGGCAGATTTACATGGATGAGATGAAAGCATTGGATGTTGCAGATTTGAGTACTTGGATGCAATTGATCCAAGGCAAGGGTGCAAGGCATTCTTTGAGGAATTGCCCAAATGTGACTTGTCTGAACAACATATGTGAAGTGTTCAACAGGTTAGTAAATGTGAAATTACTTGCATTTACTTGTTCAACACTAGCTGTAGCAGATCAGTTTAGATACACACTACTTGCTCTGAAATTTATTGCAATTATAGGTACATACTTGATGCTAGAGAACTACCAATAGTTACTAGCCCTAAGAAGATCAAAGATCAGGTTATGCTTAGGTATTTTAGCAAGAGGAAGGAACTAGAAGAAATGTGTGGCAACATTTGTCCCAAAATTAGGAAAAGCTGGCCAAAAACATTGACTTTGCAACCAATTATGAAGCTCTTCCGTCTCATGGAAAATCTTTTCAAAGTAAATGGTTTGCATGGTGAATATGAGGTGCGATAGACAAAATGGAGTGCACATGTAGGGCCCGCAGCTATCAGAATCTCTGTAGACATGCTTGTGCAGCTTTTAGGCATGAAAGGATAAAGCCGAATCAGCAGTCCACAAGTGCTACAGCTTAGATGCATTCAGAGCAGCTTATGGTGGGGTCATAATGCCATGTAGTGATCCCAAATGTGGAAGAAAATGAATGGTCCTCAAATGAGGCCACCTAAATTTGACAAACAAGTTGGTAGGCCTAGTAACAAGAGAAGGAAAAGTCCATTAGAGGACGAAGGTGGCATAAGGCTTAGCAGGCATGGCATAATTGGCCACTGTAGTGTGTGCAATGAGCCTGCCACAACAAAAGGAAGTGCCTGAACTTGGTAGAGCTGCAGGACAACAAACAGCCGCACCACAGGAAGCACCACCAGCTGCAGCACAATATGCACCACAAGAAGCACCACTAGCTGCAGCACAATATGCACCACAAGAAGCAGCCACACCAGAAGAAGCACCACATGAAGCACCACAACATGCACCAGCTATAGCACAACATGCACAACCTCCAATGAAAATGCCAGTGAAAAGAAAGAGAAGCCAAGGTACATTACATGATTACTATATCTCACATCTGTGCACTTGATTTGTCCTTACATGATTACTATATCTCACATTTCTTTGATTTGTTCAGAAAAAGATAGTACACCAGATGGCTACAAGTGCAACAGCTAGTATTGTGAAATCTGCAATGAGTTACAGTGTCACGTCATCTAGTGTGATTCATGTTCTACAGGAACAAGTGAGTCAATTGTTTGGTATTAAATTTATCTTTTCTTGCTGAATTCTCATGTACACTTGGTTTGCAGGCAATAGCGACACAACAATCTCAAACTGCACCACCAGGTCCTCTACCCGAGAGTCAATTCATTGCCAGCTGCAGAGATAAGCTCCCACCTCCAAGACCACCTACCAAAACACTTGGTTTAAAGAAGAAAAAGAAGCAGCAAGTGTCAAAGAAGAAAGAGAACCAAGTCCCAGATGTTTAGTTGAATGAATGCTAGTTCATATTTTGGAGATGTTTTATCTGATATTTTGGATAACTTATGCTCATATTTTGTCTTGGTTTGATGAAACCTGATGCTCATGTGTAGCTCTGGTTTCAATCAAACCGCCTAAGTGCAAACTTGTTTACAGTGCACTTGTGCTGGCAGTTGTTTATTTTGGCTGAAACAAGACAATATAGTAAACTCGATCTCGATCTATTAAGTTATTATCTTGTGTTGTAACAATCTCGAGTTGATGTCCAGTACTGCATATTTGAATTTGGATAAAACATCATTTAAATTTGGACTGGAACCGTACTCAGATAAAACATTCATTTGAATTCGGATACACAATATTTACTTCATTTTGTGGCGTGAGAGCTTACAGAGCTGGGAGAAGAGCTAAGGGGTTCATTTGCATATGTCCTATCAGCCAGCCGCGGGAAAACGCCCGCGTAACGACCAACGTCCGACGTGGCACCAGTCAACGCGGGTCAGACTTATTTAGGACCTGCGGTGAAGCATCTAAAAAAGATTAGGACTTGATGTTCCGTTTTAAAGAATTGGGACCAAACTGACGATGCGGAAAGAACTAGGACCGCTCATGCGGTTTCTACTCATATCAGACGGAATACGCGATGTTAAAGAATTCAGCCAAGCTTACTACAACTCCATCTCTCCTCATTAACTCATTACCACATAAGAAATTCACTGAAATAACTCGATGTTATCGCCAAGTTATTCCCACTATGACTAGTCTAGTAATAATACGTAAAGCTAGTACTAGGAGTAAAGAAATGGCGGGAGGGCGTTTCGTAGTTCCCCATGCAGGATGATTTTATCGCTTTCGATCAGAAGCGAGTAATGACAGACAATCAATCTGCACCAAAGCTGCAGGCAGCAGTCTGGGTCCATTCACGTGTCCACGTAGCATTATTGCAGCAGCATCAATAACAAAGGGGAGTGCAGCGCATACGTACTAGGCGCTCTCAGGCGTTACATACTAGTAACTTAGTAATTTTAGCCAATTTGAAGTGCGACGTTGGTTAAGTGTGTGACCAGTTGTGCCGTGCATATAACAGAAGTGCGACGCTTAAATATTTGACGCTATACGAAAAAAGTTAATGAGCGAAATTATTTCAAGGACAGTTCATTTTATAAATTCTTTTCTCCACAGGTCAAATTAGTCGCTTTTGCCGCGCGACAACCATCCAGCACCGCTGCCGACCACCACCGTCCACCTGTCTGTTGTTGCCAGAATTTTTTGCAGTCACGCCACCGTCAAAACCACTTTTACGACAAGCTTTGCCGGAACTGAGAAAATACCTCGTGCGTGAAAATGTCTTCCTGCTCCCAAGCTCAAATGAGCTCGGTAAACAGTAAAATAAAATCAAAATAAGAAAATAAAAATCCAATTTTTGGGGAGAAACATTGACAAAAGTTCTAAGTGCTTGAAAACTTCGCACGGAATCACATTCATATATGGGCAAAAAACAAATTCAGTGCTCCAAAATGCTTTTGAAAGTAGCATTTCAGAGTATTGGTTTTTTTGCCACGCCTTCTAGGAAGGTATTCATGACGTTTTTTGCAAGCACGAATTTTTTGTCAATGTTTCTACCAAAAAATAGGCTTTTGAAAAACGATTTTATTATTCACCCGAGCTCATTTGAGCTCGGATGCAGAAACTCAGATCCCCTCATGCGCCGACTTTCTACAAAGAGTAAAATGCACTCTGGTCATTGACTTATTGTGTACACTCACTTTAGTCATCAGATTTAAGAATACGGTCAATACCTTTTGCCATTCCCTGTGACTACCATTGAGTGTATTCTCGTTTTTTCTTCTTTTTTTATGTGGATCCATTAGGATTTAAATCATAATTGGTTCATGTGGCTTCAGCGGTTGGGCCTTTTGGGATTATGATTGTAACATTCAGTTTGTAATATATGAAACTTCAAAAGAAGGTTGTTATACATGATTCAACGCTCACATGACAGCCATTGGGATTTTTGTCTTGCCTTGTGGTTTGTTTCAACATATGGACAATCTGAATGCTGAAAGAATAGTATGTACGTCCATACTGAACAGAAGAAATTTATGTGCTAATGCAATTTTGACAGTGAATCATATGTATGAGTACATTATTTTAAAAGAAATGAATGAAAAACATGTATGGGTACAAAGTACTGCAAACACTGTTTTAAATCCCAAAAGACCTGTGCCCGAATGGAAGCATCGTCCAACGACGCACGAGCTGGATCAAGCTCGTGTCGGGCGGAGTCATGTACGATACGTATGCACATTTAGCGACACCAAAATGTTGAATTAAAAATATATCCCAAAAGGCCCAACCACCAAAGCCGCATGAGGCTGGTCATAGTGGGTAGTAACTTAGAGTAGTAATATGTATATGTTACTAACCTATGTTATTACCTTTATAGTGGTAGTGTCATATGTGTAGTAACATAGATGTCTTCATTTATCACTCTCAGACTCATTTTGCATTGGAAAGCTGCTATGTGATGGTAACATATTATGTTACTCTCATTTCGCTTCTCTTCATTAACTACTTGCCACCTTATCATTTTGCTTATGTGGCAACTATATTACTCCTTAAGTTACTCCCACTATGACCAGCCTGATACCATTATGATTTAAATTCCAATGGCTCCCACGTGAGTAAAAAGAACAGTCACTAGTTGTCGGACGAATGCATGCATTTAAGGTATAACAAATACGTATTCCACTAGGATTGCTGATCTTGACGAGGCGCCAAGTGGATTGCTTGACCGGTTAAAATGAATGAATACGGAGCTATATGATCTGACAGTGACCGTATAATCACCTTATCACGTATATAATAACCGTATTGACTATACCAAAGTGAGCTTATGCGATAAAGTTCAACAACCACCGGTGCATTTTACTCTTCTACAAATTTTACTCACACCTCGTAAAAGCACCTCTCCAAGCCTAGTCCATCAGCCACCACGCGCACGAACGTACACGACGCGTCCGGCAGCTACGACATTACTAGCACTGTGTGCTCATTAATGGTCAGTTATATATTTTTGGGCCAGGACTGCATGCATGCAGCTATCCTCCGCTGCTACACATCCTCTATTTTAGTCCTGTGTCACAAGAGATTGATGAGACAGAGTTGAGGAGGAAGATGGAGCCAGGCTAGCTAGGACGCTGCTACTGCTCCATAGATGGCGGAAAACTGTGATAAAGTGGATGATGGTGCACTGCCTGCTGTAGATGCACGCTGCAGTGTAGCTTCAATGCTTGAAGAGGATGGTCCATGCGTGGTGACAGATCCACAGTGATCCTCTCGTAACACCATCATAAACACGTACCGAGCCTGCTCAGTACAATGGTCCATCTCCATAATTATTATTTTTGAAGAAATATATTAGCTATGTTTGGATTCATGGGTTAAAGTCAGTTTGGGTTATTTTGGACTTAACTAACCCAAAATATTCAAGCAGGAGGGTTAGTTTACATCTAACCCATCCAAAAAATCTAACCCACCTAAGACGTGCTTATTTGGGTTAGTTTTTTTGAGACCACTAAAATACACATTTTTCTTTCGCTCTCCCGTGTAGTGTAACCCTTCTCACTTCCTCGGCTTCTCGTCCTCTTCCTCCCTCCCTCTTGCACCGTCCCGGAAGCGCCTCACATCAGATTCAAGGCTTCATCTAACCCCCGCATCCAAACACCTCTTTAGTTAGAGTTAGTTTAGGATTAGTCCAGAGTTAGATTCTAACTCTAAACTCTAAGTGAGTTAGAGTATCCAAACAAGATCATTAGTAACACGAATATACCAATTATACCTAACCTCCGTATCAACAGGATGGCTTAAAAGACATCCAAGATCCACACACTTCGAAAAGTAGAAAAAAACAAAGGTACACTGTGGATGACAGTGAAAGCGGCCAGCACTTACTGTAGACGCAAGATCAAGTGTAGCAGCAACGCTTGATGAGGGTCACATGCGAGGCGACATATCGACAGTGCTCGTAACGTCTACGGTCTACCACAAACACGTAGCTGGGTCCATCTTCATTACGTAGATCATGTCTCGTCTTTTCAGTGTCACCATTGGCTGCCAGGATCGTGTGCTCAGTCCATCTCACCTAGAATCCGCCCGACAGGCACCCTCCGCACACATCATCGTTTAGGCATCTGCACAGATATACTATTTGCAGAATGTTGTTTCCTATCCAAAAGAAAAGAGACCTTTACGGTACATCTAATATATTAGCCGTTCATTTGTTGACGAACGCACCAGATTTTCTACAGCACGATTTGGATAGTATATTAGGATTTTAGGGTATTTTGATACTACTCCTCCGTCTAAAATACATTTGTTATTAAAATGGATAAAATAGATATTCTAAAACTAAAATACATCTAGATATATCCTTTTTACGCATTTTGATGACAAGATTTTAATAGATGGAGTATCAAATTAAAACTCAGAGTCCGAGGACACGCCGAGGTTGCCGACGCACACAGCGGGCCCAGCAGTTGACGAGCCGCCGGCGCCCTCTACTTGGACGCACATGAGCTGCCTTTCTATCGTGACTGAGCCCCATACATTGGAGGCTTGACGCCACGTCCGCCGCTGATCTCCGAGATCGCTTCCTTCAAGGCCGCCACTTGCTACCACCACCGACGCCCACTGCTATGTAACGACGACGTCGTCCTCGTAAACCCCACCTCCCAGCTCGGTCCCTCCCTCTCTCCTCTCGTACTAGTGGCATGCATGTGTTGCTATACTTGTAAAGCATGCTGGATGGATGATGGGCGCCTCAGAGCTTAGAGGGTGTTTGGATCACTAGAGTAGAGACTAGAGACTAGTAGTAGTCACCTTAGTCAAGAACCTCCAAACACCTCGACTAGTGGATGACTAAAACTAGTTTAGTCTCTAGTCACCTCACCCCAACTTTTATCGACTAGAGACTAGTAGTAGTCACCTTAGTCAAGAACCTCCAAACACCCCGACTTTTACCGACTAAAGTCTCTCTCTCTAATTGGTGTTGCACAAGGACATTTAATATCGAGACATTTAATGTCGACTAGTAGTAGTCACCTTCCAAACAGGCCTGACTAAAAACTTCTAGTCGACTACTACTAGTCACATGACTAGAAAGTATCCAAACACCCTCTTAGTTTTGAATGTGTGTGCCGCACAAGGGCAAAGGATTAGTAATGTGTGATGGATTAGTGTGTGCTAGGATTGTAACATGAGCTTTCGAGATGCACACGACCAGGAGATGAGGGTACACGCAGGCAGAAGGGCAGGCAGCGTTGGGATGACGGAGGTCCTGTGGGCAGCGCCTACAAGTGCAACTGGATGGCGGAGGTTGGGGCGGCCGCGCGACCTGCACGCTGGGTCGGCTGTCATTATTGGCGATATCAGGTTGGGGACGATCATGGCAAGGGTTGGTGCTCCCGAGTCGCGAGAGCGACCCGGAGGCAGTTCTTTTTCCCAGCCAGTTGGATATTACGATGTCAAGAGAGTAATGACCTTTTGTATTGTTGGTGTGTTATAATGACCTACGTAACACAACAAACTTTATTCTTTGTTAACTAATAGATGAGACAAATATTTTGCCTCCGTTTCAAGAAAGAGTCGCCTCAACAAAATGGATGGAATTGGACAAAAACAATATGTGGTAGACAGGGAGTAGTTTGATATGATATTGTTATATTAATAGTCCATAGTTCTACTAATGTTTATGCCCCACCGCTAATAGAATTTACTGAGTGTAATGCTCGTTATTAGGTCAGTGTAGCATGATTTCATATCTAAACCATTTATATTAGATAAATGATGACAGTACCACTAGTCTCATGTGGAACTCTTAACTATGCCATTACTTTTCGGCTAACCATGAAAATGTCACCCTTCAGTCAAACTCTCTTATGCTTTTGTCATTTTCGTTACTTTTAGGCCGTCCCCATCCTTTTTCCTGTCAGTGAAATTGGCAAGAGACCAAAATATCCTTGGGTCCACATGTCATGTTCGTCTTCCCCCTCAACTCCATCCCAGTTCTATTGGAGAAAGATTAGGATTTACTAATAGAGATCCCCTTTATCAAAAAAAAAAACTAATAGAGATCCCCAGTCCCTCCCCACTTTAAAGCGTGCAGGCGTAACCCATCAGCTTGTGTTACTGTTGGCTACTTGGCTCGTGCTGTGGCACTGTGATTCGATCCGTTGCAGTTGTGAGGCCGAGCTGCTGCCACGCGCACGGACACGGCATGTAGCTAACATCGACAATGGCACTGCAAATCCCCGCCTGCTACACTTTTAGGGCTTGTTTGGTTGTCAGTGATGTTAAAACCTGGGCAATAAACCCCAACGGGGATTTCCCTGCTCAGATCGGATCCCTGGGAAAACTTTGTTGCTGTTTGAGACCAAGGAAAAGGAGGAGAAATACTATAGGAAGAGAAAGCCATCGCTGTGGAACAGTTGGCGGAGGAAGTGGATCGCCAGCGAAGGAGATCGAGGAGCGCAGCGCCGCTGCTCGAGGGTTTTCTGCCCAACCCTACAGCGTGGATTGTCTCCCGTGGAAACGACGCGATGGGGAGGAAACCTGGCGGTCACGACCAAATGCGTCGTGGCTTTCCCGGCTGACTTGCCCTGTGGATTGCACGCCTGGTTTTTGACGGGTTCCTGTAGATCCTGTTTAACCAAATGAGGCCTTAGCGGGATGCGGTGCAGCTTATCTTCTGAGCCCTCCTTCCTACTTACCATGCTGCAAAACATGGATGTGTTACGCCTGATCCTGATGCTGTGTTTCTCCTTTTTGTTCCGTTACCTTCTGGTTCTGGTAGTGGAACCCAAAAACAAATACCGCTTGTCCCTCGTGAAATTTTAACCTTGCAATTGGGTTTTTGGCTGACAATAAAAGAAATTGTCCGTTCTCCCTACTTTTTTGTCCTTAACTAAAGTGCTAAAAAGACGAAACAGCCCTAAATCTACTCCTCATGTTTATCTTCTTCCTTAACTCCATCCCAATATCTTGGGGACGGACTAGAGCAGACTCGGGGTGCAGCATCGCCGGTCCCTCCCCAATTTAGGTAGATACTATTCCTCCGTTCTATAATATAAAATCATTTTTTTACATTAGAGTGTGTTAAAAACACTCTTATATTGTAGGACGAAGAAAGTATATACCAGCCTACTAGCATTAAAGTGTCTCTATCGAGATGCATGGAGTTCCTTTGCTCGACACCGTCTGGAGGCTTCTAAAGAAATGTAAAGACTCAATTCTAACTGGCCTTTTATCCTCTTCGGCTGTTATGCTAGTAGTAATATGTATGGTCCTGTAATGTAGAAAAAATTGTTAGAAGAAAAACTTGGATTAAAGTTCTGTCAATGAGGCAACCCTGGATGGGGAGCTGTGTTAGAGCATCTCTAGCAGACCTTTATAAAGCGCTTATAGTCACGGATAAACCGCTTTAGGGTCGGTTTTAGCTGCGCAGAATAGACCCATCAAACTTAAACTTGTTAGAATTAATGGGCTAGGCCCATAGCAATTTCTGAAATCTCAAAGCCCATGTGTAAATGGCAAGTGGTGGTGCTAAGTTTAGTCCCACCTTGAAGTTGAAGAAGAGTTGACCTCTTTATATAGTGGGTTCTTCCACCACTCTAAGTGGTGTGTGAGAAGAGAAAGGAAAACCACACGCTGCATGTTATGGCCTCGCCTCGGCGGGCGGGCGGGCGGGCGTAGGCGAGGCGAGGCGAGGCGAGGCGAGGCGCATATGCATGCGCGTGAATGGTCCGCCAAACCGCGTGGCGTGGCGTGGCGAGGCGAGGCGCATATGCGACATGCGCGTGAATGGTCCGCCAATCCGTCCGCTTTGCAGGAGCGCAGCCTTTTGCCGCTTTATTTTTATGTCTTGGCAGACAAGTTTTGATTTCTTGTCCGTAAGTATATCGAATTAGAAACCGAGTCGGTTTGGTTTTGTGGTCGCGACACAATACCGCCTCGGTCCTAATATATATACAGCTACCGCCGCTGCCGAGACACAATCAAAACACCTAGGGTTTTGCCTCATCTCACAACTTGCGCCGCCATCATAGTCTACTCCATCCCAAATGTCGGCGGCATCGCGCTGGAGAGAGCAGGTCTCCGAACCGCTCGCTTTTGCGATCCTGCACCGGAGAGGACGAATTAGGTTTTTGGGAAGTGCTTTGCGCGATCGCTCAAATTCGTTATCACGGGTCGCCTTCCGTCCAAGTCGGCGGTGCTACTCATCGTCAGATTCATCGCCAACAACAGCAGATCATCGCCAACATCGCTATCAACACTGCCGCACCCATAATAGCTAACGATCAGACGCCCAACATCCTCTGCTCATGTCTGCTTTACAGCTATTGTTACGTGTTTGCTGCTGTTATGCATGTCATGCTGTTCTTCTAGTTTGCTAGATTATTGCATGCTAGTATCTCTTCTAGTCATGAATTATTTATCGAATTAATCATGAACTTGCCTAATATTCCAACAATCCAAAACCTAATTATAGGCAATTTCCTGAGTTAACTATGGCTGGATTCGCTGATGCATCGAGGCCGGATAAGTTTACCGGTGCACTTCAAGAGGTGGCAGGTGAAGACCACGCCCGCTTATCGCTTCCGAAAGTTTTCCACGCTAGTGTTGGTGCTCCAGAGGGAATGACCGACGAAGATCGGAGAAAATTCCAGGAAGCCAATACTATGTTTGTGGGATGCATTCTGAGTGTTTTTGCTGACCGTCCGTGTGATGTGTACATGCACATAAACGACGGAAAAATTCTGTGGGATGCACTGAATGCAAAATTCGTGCAACAGATGCAGCAAGAACTGTACATCATGGAGAGTTTTCATGACTACAAGATGGTGAATAACCGCTCTGTGGTTGAACAAGCTCATGAGATACAAGTGCATTGTGAAGGAACTTGAACTCCTTAAATGTGTTCTACCCGACAAATTCGTGGCTGGGTGCATGATTGCAAAGTTGCCTCCTTCATGAAGGAATTTCGCCACAACTCAAGCATAAGAGACAGGAGATATCAGTTGAAAATCTGATTGCATCTCTTGATGTTGAAGAAAAGCTCGGGCTAAAGATACCACTGAAAAGGAGGTGAGGTTCAGCCATCGCTAACATGGTGCGGAGGTACCCACGTAACAAAAACAAAGGGAAGAACAAACCTATTTTCAACAAGCCTACCAAGACTACTACCTTCAAGAAGAAGTTCAACAAGGCTGAGCTAGAGTGCTACGCCTGGGAAGCCTGGACACTCTTCCAAGGAATGCCCCGAACGTGCAGACCGCAGAGGGAAAACAAGCTCCAAGATCACAACATGGTGACCGCTAGCAATACTGATGGGTATGGTAATTTACCTATTGTGCTTTCAGATTTCAATCATCTTTGTGGTGGATTGATTCGGTGCTAACGCTCATGTGTGTGCCGACATCTCCTGTTTACTTCTTATCAGGTCGCAAGGATTCTTCCGCCCTAATGGGGAATGGGTCACATGCTTCTGCTCGTGGCATTGGCACGGTGGATCTGAAGTTTACTTGGAAAGATCGCAACTAAGGAACGCAGCATGTCCCTACTATGAACAAGAATCTAGTTAGCGGCCCTTCTATGTCGAGATGGATTTAAGGTAGTTTTAGGGTCCAATAAAGTAGTCGTGTCAAGATTTGGACAATTTATAGGAAAAGGCTATGAGTGCGGAGGCTTGTTCCGCTTTTCTTTTCAGATTTTGCAATAAGTCAATAAACCAAATTTGTGCTAGTGTTAATGATGATGCAAGTATTTGGCACTCTTGTTTATGCCATATTAATTTTGGTTTAATGTCTCGCTATCCAGCATGAGTTTAATTCCTAACTTCACAGTTGCCAAAGGTTCTAAGTGCCATAGTTGTGTGCATCTAAGCAACCTCGAAAGCCTCATATGGCTGCCGAGGAGAGAAACTTGGCACCTCTAGAACTCATACATTCTGATCTTTGTGAGATGAATGGTGTGTTGACAAAAGGTGAAAAGAGATATTTCATGACTTTGATTGATGATGCGACTAGATTTTGCTATGTTTATTTGTTGCAAACTAAAGATGAAGCATTAGACTACTTTAAAATCTATAAAGCTGAAGTTGAAAATCAACTAGAGAGAAAGATCAAGCGCCTTAGGTCCGATCGTGGTGGAGAGTATTTTCCAAAAGTTTTGATGAATTTTGTGAGGAACATGGTATTATTCATGAGAGGACGCCTCCTATTCACCTCAATCCAATGGAGGGCCGAGAGGAAAACCGCACATTGATCGACTTGGTGAATGCCATGTTAGACACTGCTGGTTTATCTAAGGCATGGTGGGGGAGGCTCTATTGACTTCATGTCATGTCCTGAATAGAGTTCCCAACAATAATAAAGAGAAAACCCTTATGAGGAGGGGTTGGGAGAAACCATCACTTTCTTATTTGCGACTTGGGGATGTTTGGCAAAGGTCAATATTCCTATTCCTAAGAAACGCAAACTTGGACCAAAGACCGTGGATTGTGTCTTTCTAGGGTATGCTCAACGGAGCATTGCTTATAGGTTTTAGTGGTAAAATCTGAAGTACCGATATGCATGTTGATACTATAATGGAATCTCGTGATGCAACATTTTTGAGAACATATTTCCTATGAAAGATATGCATAGCATTGCTAGATTTTCTTCTGAAATAATTCCTGAATCTAGTACAACTGATGAATATTTCAACAATCACATGAGGAAGTCCTTGAGAAGGATAACAATGAAGTTCCTAGAAGGAATAAGAGACAAAGGATTGCAAAATCCTTTGGTGATAATTTCATTGTATACCTTGTGGACTACACACCCAAGACAATTGTGGCATATACATCTCCGGATGTAGATGATTGGAAAGAAGCTGTTCATAATGAGATGGACTCAATTCTTTCTAATGGAACTATTGATAAAAAGAAGCTAAAGCCTGATGATACTATTGATAAGTACAAGGCGCGGCTAGTGGCCAAGGGCTACACCTGTAAAGAAGGCGAAGATTACTTTGACACCTATTCACCCGCTAGAATGACCACCATTCGAGTGTTACTTTCCTTGGCTGCCTCTTATGGTCTTATCATTCATCAAATGGATGTAAAGACAGCTTTTCTCAATGGAGAGTTGGAAGAGGAGATCTATATGGATGAGCCTCGACGGGTTTGTGGTAAAGGGTGAAGAGAGAAAGGTGTGCAAATTGTTAAAATCTTTGTATGGTCTGAAACAGCACCTAAGCAATGGCATGAGAAGTTTGAAAGAACTTTGACTTCTGCAGGATTTGTCATTAACGAGGCTGATAGGTGTGTTTACTATCGCCATGGTGGGGAAATAGTGTCATATTATGTTTGTATGTGGACTACATACTGATCTTTGGTACAAACATTAATGCAATTAATGAGGTCAAGTCTTTTCTATCAAAAGTTTTGACATGAAAGATCCGGGAGAAGCCAATGTAATTCTAAACATCAAACTTATTAAGGATGAGAGGGATTACATTAAGGCAATCTCACTATGTTGAGAAGGTCTTGAACCGATTCGATTTTATAGATAGCAAGCCTTCTCCAACACCTTATAATCCCAGCGTGACACTCGTGAAGAACAAGAAAGAAACGAGATCAATTAAGATACTCTCAATTGTCGGTTCACTCATGTACTTAGCTAGCGCTACAAGACCAGATATCTCTTTGCTGTGAGCAAACCGAGTAGGTTCATGTCCAACCCGGTGATGATCATTGGCATGCACTAGAAAGGGTCTTGCGCTATCCGAGAGGTACTATGAGTTACGGAATTACTTATTCAGTGGCATCTCTGTGCTAGAAGGATATAGTGATTCAAATTGGATCTCCGATGTTGATGTACTTTACGCAACAAGTGGGTATGTATTTACTCATGGTGGTGGCGCAGGTCATGGAGGTCTTGTAAGCAAACCATATTGACGAGGTCAACTATGGAAGCAGAATTAATCGCTGGACACAGCTATCGTTGAGGCAGTAATGGCTGTGAGTTTGATGGACTTGCCGTTGTTGAAAAACCTGTACCGCTATTCTTATGAATTGTGATAACCAAACGGTTATCGCTAAAGTGAACAATTCTAAAGATAATGCAAAGTCATCAAGACACGTGAAAAGACGCTTGAAGTCTGTCAGAAGTTGAGAAACCCGAGTAATAACTGTTATGTGTATAAAAACGATAAAACCTGGCAGATCCTTTACAAAGGGACTATCACGAAATGTGATAGATATTGCATCGAGGGAGATGGGTATGAGACCCATGGATGTTATACCATAGTAGTAACTCAACCTTTGTGATTGTAAATCCCATGAATTAGGATCCGGAAGAACAAGCTATTGGTTAACCGAGGAGAGTAATAACTTATGATCGCTCCAAGTGAAGATGCAAAACTCTCAGAGCTGTAAGGCTCAGATCTGTAAGGCAGGTCGGCAACATGGGTTAATGTGTTTCTATTGGCTATGTTTAGCAAAGATGTTGTCCTCACAGAGCACTCTTGAAAGAACACACCTATATGAGTTCTCGATCAGAACGCCGCAGCCTATGAGATTTGGGTGATCTCTAGTAAACTCACGAAGAGACCAGGGAGTATGACGATAAGCTCCAAACCGCTGGGTAGCTTCATCATGGCGGTCAGCATCGTTAAGACTTTGAGTGAAACCTGTTCACACAAAATTAGCAATTCAAGGCATAGTCCATTGTCAAGTTATGAATGGATGTAGCTTAAAGTTCTAGGCAGAAGTTCAACTTAATACTCGCTGAAACACTGGTATATTAAACAAGTGGTAAGAGAAGGCAAATCTCTAAATGGGTATTTGAGATCTGTGGGGATTGTTAGAATTAATGGGCTAGGCCCATAGCAATTTCTGAAATCTCAAAGCCCATGTGTAAATGGCAAGTGGTGGTGCTAAGTTTAGTCCCACCTTGGAAGTTGAAGAAGAGTTGACCTCTTTATATAGTGGGTTCTTCCACCACTCTAAGTGGTGTGTGAGAAGAGAAAGGGAAAACCACACGCCAAGGCCGGCTGTCAGCCGGGCTGGGCCGGGCCGGGCGGGCGGGCGGGCGGGCGGGCGCGCAGACATGCGACATGCGCGTGAATGGTCCGCTGAATCCGTCCGCCTCTTGCAGGAGCGCAGCTTCCTTTAAGTATACGAATTAGAAACCGAGTCGGTTTGGTTTTGTGGTCGCGACACAATACCGCCTCGGTCCTAATATATATACAGCTACCGCCGCGCCGAGACACAATCAAAACATCTAGGGTTTTGCCTCATCTCACAACTTGCGCCGCCATCATAGTTCACTTCCATCCCAAACGCCGGCGGCATCGGGCGCGGGAGAGCAGGTCTCCGGAACCGTCGCCTTTGCGATCCTGCACCGGAGAGGACGAATTAGGTTTTTGGAAGCGCTTTAACGATCGCTCAAATTCGCTATCACGGGTCGCCTTCCGCCCAAGTCGGCGGTGCTACTCATCGTCAGATTCATCGCCAGCAACAGATCGCCGCCAACATCGCCATCAACACTGCCGCACTCCATAATAGCTAACGATCAAGACGCCCAACATCCTCTCGTTCATGTCTGTTTCTACAACTACTGTTACGTGTTTGCTGCTGTTATGCATGTCTTGCTGTTCTTCTAGTTTGCTAGATTATTGCATGCTAGTATCTCTTCTAGTCATGAATTATTTACTGGAATTAATCATGAACTTGCCTAATATTCCAAAAAACTGTAAAATCAAATATTCGCTATATTCTTTCCCCACGCCTTCTTCTTCCTCTGTCCGTGTCCATGGTCAGCTAGCTTGCTCCCAGAAACCAATGAATAGCGCATAAAGCGACCAAAAAACGGAGCCGCAGACGACCAAATACGAAGCACATGAAGCGGCCAATCCAAGAACTAGCTCCTCCGCTGGGGTAGCTAGAGCTAGCTAGCTAGCTGAGCTCGAATCGATCGAGAGTTAGCTAGCTAGCTCGCTCGAGGTAGCTCAGCTCAATCCATCCAGGAGCGGCTAGCTAGCTCCTCCGTCCGCCGTAGCGGGAGATGCGGCAGGGCAGACGACCGAGGCGGCGCGCGGCGGTTAGGGACAGGGCGGCACGGACGGCGGACGCGACGGCTATGGCGCCTAGGACGGGCGGGCAGCGTCCGAGGCGGCAAGAGACGACGGACACGGAAATTCCGTGGCAGTTGGGCTCCCACCAACTGCTTTTCCCGAGACAGGGCACCGTGAGAAGCGGATGCGAAAACTGTATTTTTGCCGATCGAGAGGAGTTTTTACCGCATCCTTTAAAAAAATTACAGGTCAAGACGATAAGGGGTCTGTTCGGCTATTTTTCCGCATGAAACTGAAACCTGGCGGTTATTTTACAGTTTCATGGGATATACGGGTCTGCTAGTAGATGCTCTTATGCTCTTGCGCATGGAGCTGCAGTAGGGCAATCTAGCTGTGCCGTCCAGTGTTAGTGCGTGCGTTGTGTTCCCTTGGTCATGTTTCCTTTAATTTTGCTCCAAGACATTGTGGTTTCTGAGATATGAAAACCGAGAGGTCGCTCTTTTTTCAGAAAAAAAGCATTAAAGCTTCTTCAACATTTTGAATTCCATCCTTTGGAGAAGTTGAGCCAACGAAAAGCGCTCCTACCTTTTTTGTAAATGTGCCAAATTTTATGGGATCCTGAAAACTGCAACGTCAGCCGTCACCAGAATTCTTGTCGCAGTCGTGTCACCGTTAAAACCACTTTCAGGAGAAGTTTTGCCGGAACTGTGAAAATACCTCGTACGTCAACTTTCTACAAATTTTACTTGTTGGAAATGCTCAAAGCCCAGCTAGTCCATCAGGGCATCTCCAGCCGCTGGCCCCCAGAGGGGCAAAACGCTGGGGCGACCGCGCTTAAATCACAGACTGGGACCGGGATGCCCTCAACGGGCGCCCCATGGTTAGTAAAAAGGCAATACGGCGCAAAAACGACTCAAATTTAACAAACGTCAAGCAGTTCATTCAAACTTAAACATATTTTACAAAAGAAAGAAAAACTACCATATACCTCCGCTCCGCCACTTCACCGTCACTACACCACGGTTCTACATGCCGAGGAGGCGGTAGAACTACGTAGTCACCGCCGCCGCCGTCATCGCCGCCGCCGTTGCCGCCGCCGCTTCGCCACGCCCGCTGCCCCTCGCTGCATCCTCCCCGTTGGCGGGCGGGTTGGACGGTCCGGGGCATCGCTGCCGTTGCCGCTGTCGAGGACGACGACGCTGCGGTTCGCCCTCGCTACACACTTGCGGGGCGGTTATCTCTTTCGTAAGGGCGCTGCCGGACCATCTGCCGCTGGAGGTAGTCGCCCCACGCCACCGCATGGCGCCCTCGTCGGAGATGCCGCTGCGCTATCTCCTCAGATTCCGAGGGCAAGCCGCCCGCTTGGGCTCGACGAGGACGAGGCGCCGACGGGTGGAGAGGCATTGGCGCCGGCGCGGACGCCGGAGCGGCGGGTGCTTGCGCTGACCGCGCGCTACCGGGCTCGCTTGACGGGCGGAGGCAGGCGAGCCGGACGAGGAAGAGGACCCCGCGAGTTCCATGCGCCGGGCCTGTGGAGCTTCGCGGCGTGAGAAAGAAGGGGGCGGGTACTCGAGGCGCTGGCGGTTGCCGCCTCGATACTCGAGGACGGCCTCCAACGTACGCGCCGGCAAGCCCCACCACCGATGCTTCGCCGGGGCGCGGAGCCTGTTGGGGAACGAGTAAATTGTACTTTTCCTACGCTTCACCAAGATCTATCTATGGAGAAACTAGCAACGAGGGACGAGAGTGCATCTACATACCCTTGTAGATCGCTAAGCTGGAAGCGCTCAAGAGAACGGGGTTGAAGGAGTCGACTTGCCGTGATCCAAATCACCGGAGATCCTAGTGCCGAACGGACGCGCACCTCCGCGCTCAACACACGCAGACAGCCTGGTGACGCCTCCCACGCCTTGATCCAGCAAGGAGAGAGGGAGAGGTTGAGGAAGACTCCATCCAGCAGCAGACAACGAAGGCAGGATGATGGAGGAGCGTGGCATCCCGCAGGCTTCGCCAAGCACCGCGGGAGAGGAGAAGGAGAGAGGTAGGGCTGCGCCAAGAGGAGAAGTTCTCATGTGTTGGGCAGCCCCAAAACCCCCACTATTTATAGGAGGAGGGAGGAGCGCGCCCATCTAGGGTTCCCACCAAGGGGTGCGGCAGCCCTAGATGGGACTTGGGGGCGCCAAGAGGGGGAGAGAGGGGCGCCTAGGGTGGGCCTTTAGGCCCATCTCGCCTAGGGTTTCCCTCTCCCCACCTAGCTGCGCTTGGGCCATGTGGGGGCGACCAGCCCACCTGGGCTGGTCCCTCCCACACTTAGCCCATGAAGCCCTCCGGGATGGTGGACCTCGACCCTCCTCCCTGGTCCCAGATACGCTATCGAAAAACCCAAACTTTTCCTGTGACCAAAACAGACGCCCCATATATAAATCTTTACCTCCGACCATTCCGAACTCCTCGTGACGTCCGAGATCTCATCCGGACTCAACAACATTCGCAACTACATACAAACTTCCTTTATAACCCTAGCGCCATCGAACCTTATGTGTAGACCCTACGTTCGGGAACTATGCGCATATGACCGAGACTTCTCCGTCAATAACCAACAGCGGGATTCGATACCCATGTTGGTTCCTACATGTTCCACGATGATCTCATCGGATGAACCACGATGTCAAGGACTCAATCGATCCCGATACAATTCCCTTTGTCTAGCGGTATTGCACTTGCCCGAGATCCGATCGCCGGTATCCCGATACCTTGTTCAATCTCGCACCGCAAGTCTCTTTACTCGCCCGAACACATCATCCCGTGATCAACCCCTTGGTCACATTGTGCACATTATGATGATGTCCTACCGAAAGGGCCCAGAGATACCTCTCTCGCTTACACGGAGTGACAAATCCCAGCCTCAATTGCGGCCAACCCAATGACATTATTTCGGAGATACCCGTAGTGCACCTTTATAGCCACCCGCCACGCTAGGACGCTTTGGTACACCCAAAGCATTCCTACGGTATCCGGAGTTGCACATCTCTCATGGTCTAAGGAAAAGATACTTGACATTAGAAAAGCTTTAGCATACTAACCACGCATCTTTGTGCTAGGCTTAGATTGTCTTGTCCATCACATCATTCTCCTAATGATGTGATCCTTATCAACTATATCCAATGTCCATGGTCGTGAAACCGAACCATCTATTGATCAACGAGCTAATCAACTAGAGGCTTACTAGGACATGGTGTTGTCTATGTACCCACACATGTATCTGAGTTTCCTATCAATACAATTATAGCATGGATAATAAACGCACTATCATGAACAAGGAAATATAATAATAACTAATTTATTATTGCC
>JAHIAM010017672.1:0-16706 GCA_021605205.1 Aegilops longissima | reverse complement strand
CGGATATTGCCATATATGCATCGGTTTCAATCATGTCTCCAAATAATAGTTGGGTTGCACGGCCCTCGTGTTGCCTCCCATGTTCCGCTTTGTCCGGCTAGGTGTAAAGGAGAACCATCGCGATTGTGCTTCCACTGCATGGTTGCCCGGAGAAAGCCAAACCGATCGTACAATAAGCATAAACTAGTCAGAATCCAATGACCGTGTTAAATTATAAGATTACCGGAGGTCACCCCATGTTGCGATGGGCCGCTCATAATATTGGCTGAAGTGTTAACGGCTTGACTCGGCTGTCACCGAACAATAACCGGGGCTAATATTTGGCCTCCCAACATTAAGCTCCTATGACTAATGAAAGTTATACAGCCCGATATCTGATTGCCTCATTTCCACTAATATAACCGCTTCTAGCAATCGAGACGCGCTAAGGGTTGTTTGTTATTGGAGACACCCCAGAGCATCTACAAGGTGGAAGTCGACGACGGACACTTTTCACTGATAAATGGTCGCAATGGAGTCAAAATAAATATATCATCGACATTTGTATTTAATATACAATGGCTGCCTTCCGTAATCATCGTTACAAAGTGAAAGTGCAACTATCCCTAGGTGGTTTTGGTAATTCATAACAACATATAGCTCATTGAGCTAATGCCATTCCAAGACTATTATTTCAGGAAAGCGCAATGAATGGCATGGCATGGATGATGAAAGTGGATCCCTCAAAATACTAAGGACAAAGGATTGGCTCAAGCTCCAAAGCTCAAGACTCTTCATTTTACATTTTAGTGATCCAAGATCACATTGAGTCTATAGGAAAAGGCAATACTATCAAGAAGGGATGAGGTGTTGCTTAATGAGCCTTTTGCTTCATGTGCTTAGTGATATGCTCCAAAACTCTCAACTACTTTCCCACATCCACAAATGACCTAAACCTAAAGCCAAAATCGTCACACCGATTCTTTCTATCCGCGCCACCGATTCCAAAAGTCATAGCCACCGCCACAAACCCTAAGCAAATTGGTCTTACTCGATAGGGATCTCGGTCTCACCGAGATGAGGTTGCAATCTCTCTTTCCTTCAGAACATTTCGTCCAACCAAGTGAGCGATCGGTCCCACCGAGATTGCAATGTAAACTCTCTGCTTCTTTTGTAACATTTCGTCTCACCGAAAAGAGCAAATCGTCCCACCGAAGTTTACTCGACCAACTCTCGGTTAGCTAATTACCAAAATCGGTCTCACCGAGTTTGAGTAATCGGTCTCACCGAGATTACGATGCCCTAACCCTAACCATATCGGTCTCACCGAGATGCATGTCACCCCATCGAAAATAACTAACGGTCACTAGGTTTACTAAATCGGTCCGACCGAGTTTAACTATTCGGTCCCACCGAGTTTGGTAGATTGTGTGTAACGGTTAGATTTTTGTGGAGGCTATATATACCCTCCACCTCCTCTTCATTCGTGGAGAGAGCCATCGACTGAACCTACACTTCCAACATCCTATTTCTAAGAGAGAACCACCTACTCATGTGTTGAGGCCAAGATATTCCATTCCTACCATATGAATCTTGATCTCTAGCCTTCCCTGTTGCTTTCCACTCAAACCCTTTCCACCGATCCAAATCCTATGAGAGAGAGTTGAGTGTTGGGAGATTCATTTGAAGCACAAGAGCAAGGAGTTCATCATCAACACACCATTTGTTACTTGGAAGAGGGTGTCTTAGATTGGCTAGGTGTCACTTGGGAGCCTCCACAAGATTGTGGAGTTGAACCAAGGGTTTGTAAGGGCAAGGAGATCGCACTTGAAGATCTCCGCTAGTGAGGCAAGTCCTTGGGGCGACGGCCATGGTGGGATAGAAAGGTTGCTTCTTCGGGACCCTTCGGGGTGGAGCCTCCGTGGACTCGGAACCATTTTCGGGGTTGAAGTCTCCATCAACGGAGGTACGAAGCACCCCATCGGAACCACCCTAAAACATCCGTTTTCCAATTGCGAAATCCTAAACCCTTCCCTTACTTTCTTGGTTGCATGTTTAATTTGCCAATATACTTTTGCATGCTTGCTTGAATTGTGTGATGATTGCTTGACTTGTCCTAAAATAGCTAAAATCTCAAACTATAAAATTGGGAAAAGGTTAAGTTTTATTGGTCAAGTAGTCTAATCACCCCCTAGACATACTTCAAGGTCCCAAGTGGTATCAGATTTCCATTTCTTTGATTTTAGCTTTGGTGGTCATAGCCTTGGTTTCACAACCTAGGAGAGTATAGCCAGCGAGGAAATTATCACCGAGAGGTCCTTACTTTGATGGTACTAATTTTGCTAGTTGGAAGCATAAGATGAAAATGCATATTCTGGACATAACCCCCCTGCTTGGGCAATTATTTGTATTGGCTTGCAAGGTGAATTTTATGAGAGAACCAAACCGTGAAGCTAATGCGAAGAATTGAAGATGCTAAATACAACCCAAGCATGTGACATCATCTTCAAGGAGGCCTCAAGAATTCCAAAATCAGCCGCCTTGAGAATGCAAAGGAAATTTGGGATACTTTGATTGATATGCACGAAGGTACCGAATCCGCTAAGGAATCCAAGTTGATTGCTCCAAAGTCACCTTGACAAGTTCAAAATGGGATGGTGAAGGTGTCGCTGAAATGTACTCTAGGCTTTTTATCACAAATGAGATTGCCCTTAGGGGAAGAGATGACCAACAAATTCATCATCAAGAAGATCCTAAGAGCATTGGGGAAAGTATGATACCGTGCACATTGATCCAAATGATGCCAAACTACAAAGATCTCAAGCCAAAAGTCATTGGAAGGATTGTTGCTCATGAGATGTCCCAAGGACAAGGAGGAACTTCAAAAAGTCAAGTGGTGCTTAAAAGGTTCAAGTGAAGCCCCCACATCATCAAGTGAGAAACCAACCTTCAATGAAGAATTGAGCTTAATGGTGAAGAACTTCAACAAGTTCTACAAAAGTAGAAGCAAAGAAAGAAGCTCCAAGTCAAGGTCTTACAATGACAAAAGATCTTCTAGTCGAGAGCGCAATTGCTACAATTGTGGGAGACCCGACACTACTCCAATGAGTGTACGACACCCTACAAAAGAAGAGAAGATTCTCCAAAAAGAAGAAGCAAAAGAGAAGAATCACCAAGAGAGAGGAGGAGTAGAGATGATCGTTATGAACGAAGACCTCACGGAGAAGCAAGGATTCGGAAAGAAAGGACAAGTCATCAAGGAGCTACAAAAACGAAGACATCAAGCTCATGTTGGTGAATGGGTTTCCGCCCGACCACAATCACCCGAGAGAAGCTATCACTCCGACTCAAATACTCAAGATGAAGGTGTTGCCGGTCTAGCACTTGTGTCAACCAACCCACGACATATTTGATTCACCAAATGAAGGAATTGAAGATGCTTCATGGCCAAAGGTCCAAAGGTAACACACCCGAGTATGTTGATTTAATATTGATGAAGATGACTTGCTAGGTGATGATGATTTACTTGTTGACAACTCTAGTGATGAATACTATGATGAAACGCAATTAATCATGCTAATCAAACGAATGACAATGATAAGGAGAAAATTGAGCTTCTAACTAAAGAACTAAACACTCTTAAGTTGGCTCATGAAACTATCTTCAAGATCATCGAGAACTTTTAAGGGCTCAAGGAAGTTACGCTTTGAAAAGCTCAATCTTGAGCAAGAGAATGAGTTCTTAAAGGCAATCAATGATGATCTCCGCAAGAAAAGTTCTTCTTACATTGCCAAGCTGCTTACTTATCTACTTACATGCCTCAAGTCAAGTCTAGTAACAAGTACAAGAAAGATACTTCCTCTAGTAGTAACAATAATAATGTCAAATCCAATGTTGTTGCTTCTAGTAGTTCTCTTGATTCCACTAATGATTCTCTTAGCCAAGTTACACTTGAGCAAGAAAATAGTTTATTGAAGGGA
Source organism: Aegilops longissima (assembly GCA_021605205.1). NCBI lineage: Eukaryota > Viridiplantae > Streptophyta > Magnoliopsida > Poales > Poaceae > Aegilops > Aegilops longissima. The sequence goes on along the minus strand of JAHIAM010017672.1, from coordinate 12,747 downwards.
ATTATAGAGAAAGGTGTTTACAAGAGCCTTGCCGGAGTAAGCAATTTGAGGAAATTGTAAGCAAGGAAGGCACCGAAGAATCAAGGTGTTGGATTTGAACGAAGTTCAACGCCAATGGAGTTGAGGGAAGAAGATCAATACCCAAGACAAGTTTGTTCCTCAACAAGAGAAGTATGATCCTACTTCCTTAATGGGACACAAGCTCAAGATGATCTTCCACCACAAGACCACAAGAACAAAGGCAAGGACAAGCTTCAAGAAGAGATTGATGCATTTGAAGAAGCACCTAAAGCCTCGCTCAAGTGGGTCCCTAAGACTACGCCAAGTTCTACTTCATCAAGTACAACTATAACTCCAAGGATTCCCATCAAGATGATGTGGATCCCAAGAAGAAGGACTAGAGAGTTCTTGAGGGTGACTCCAACATTTTCACTCATATCATTTTGGCAAGAACAAGTGCAATCAACTTTCACATCTTGCACTAGTTCAAGGAGTCACAAACCTCATGTTGGTAAGGCAAGGGACAAGGTAACCTAATGTTTTCATGGAATCATCTTGTGTGTGTATCACTCTATGTCTATGGATATTCTTGTTTGTTCCTTGTGGACTAACCCATGTAGGCAAGTTGAAAGTGCAACTCACTCCAAAGGATTGCTCCAAATGATCTACATCAACATTGAGCATCTACATCTTCAACACCTACATGAAGTCATCATCGACAAAACCCAAGGTTAGTTCATCCCTCTAAGGGGGATCTCACATCTAGGGGAGCTTAACTCTAAGAATTGAGTCAAAGCAACTCTAATGGTGTGAACACATTAATGCATTATGTAAAAGTGGTAACCCCACTTGAGCTTAAACGATGAGTATGACATATGATCAAATGTTCACATTTGACTCCTAAGTCAATATACTCATATATAGATGAACTAGTCATCGCCAATTGTTTGATAGATGCTAAATTGGTTGTGCATGCTTTGCCACATATTTCATTTGCCATCTTATTGTGTGAGCATGTTGGCATATTTTACTCATTCAAGGACATCCACTTGTTGTTTTGCTTGTTTGGATTCTTTTCTTTGTGCCAAGTGGATGGACAAGAATGCCTAAGAAACTTCTTTAGCTATCTATGATTTTCTGCCTCAAACTCTATTCATGCTACATCACAAAATTTGATCAAGTCGATTCAACCACTCAGGCTGAGGAGCACTCGAGTCCCCGATTCCATAGACTTAAACTTCCAAAACCTCTTAGTGATTCTCGGTCCGACCGATCCTACCATTTCGTCCTACCGAGATCATCAAGTTGATCTGAGTTTTCAATTCTTGCAACCGATTTGAACTTTTCGGTCTCACCGATTTGTCAGAATCGAACACAATTATGCATCTCGGTGCCACCGAAGTTGTTCCACTCGTCACACCGATGTGGTCGGGCTATATAGTCACGGCAAAATTTTGAAATTTCTCCAAAACCTTCGTCTACAAGATCAGCTTGTTCGCCATCGTGGTCGCCGGATCGCTCCTCGCGCCAAGCCTTCGTCGGTGGTCTTCGCCATGCAACGGATTTCATCCCCCGCTGTCCAGTAGCAAGTCCACTCAAGTTAGGTATGGCTTGATATTTGTGCTATCCACGCCTGATTCCTAGCACATTGTTTTCATATTGAATCTTGCCATGATTGCAACTCTTCTATCCAGCCAAAGTAGTTCATAGATTAGATGAGATTAAAAAATTTAGGTTTAGGTTTCTGCCGAAACTATCTTGGACCCACCGAGTTGAAAAACTCGGTCTCACCGATTTGGCTTATGCCATTGCACTAGTGACTCTCGGTCTGACCGAGAATTACTAATCGGTGCAACCGATTTGAGGATTCTGTGAAACCCTAGCAGTCTCAAGGCATCGAACTCAAACTCGGTCCAACCGAGATCATCAGCTTAGGTTCCAAAACTGTTTCGTATCACCGAGTTTGAAAATCGTGGATCCAAATGCTTCGTGGAAAACTAAAACTGAGCTTTTGAGTCATTCTTTGCAAAACCTTGCATTTTGTGATGCTCATCTTTTCTATCTCATCTATAAACTCTTCACGGTCAGATAGCTTTTGCAAGATGTCCGATCAAAGTGATAGCCGTAACAGGTCAAGAGCAGATAGACTTGAGTGAGGGCACTAGTCCCTCAATTTCAGATGAAGGGAGCAGAAGTATTCCTAGAAATTTGCCTAAGGCTGCTACTAGGCAAAGGAGGAAAAGAACTTCAGATTCAGAGGATGAAGATTATAGAGTCGAGGAAGATGAGGCTACTTCCAAGAAAGAAGTGCTCAAGAAGGAAAGGGTCATGAAGACCAAAAGGCCTGCAGGAAGACAACCAATGTCCAAGGCCGAACATCAACTCAACTACCGAAAATCCTGATCCCAAAGAGCCGCTTGCTGAAAGCAAGAAGAGGAAGGAAAGGGTCAAGAAGACCATGGCCAGAGTTGTTGGGCAAGCTTCCAGATGGAAGAGGAAGAGCCTCCGCACCAGCACCAAAGGCACCAAAGCTTATGGGTGATGCTATTAGATCGGGCTGCCACATCTAAGCCCAAGGAAGCACCCAAAGCCCCAAGGCCAAGTTCAACCAAAGAGGAATACTAGGAGTATTCCAGCTACTAAGAAGAACAAGGCCCCAAAGGCTCGAGGTTGATGAGGAAGATGAAGAAGGACAAGTTCGAGGAAGCCAAGCCAAAGATACCATATCACAATGATGCCCATCCTGTGGTGAGAACATGAGAATCGGAAGGATCGTTGAGACCTGTGGAGAATGGAAGATCCATATGCTTCAAGGAGAAGAACTGCGTTGATTACAGATTCCATACAAAGGAAATGTATGACTTCTATGAGACAATCTTGTTGGACAAGGAGCCCATTGTGTGTGATATGAGGTGGTTGACCGACCTACATGAAGGAGAATGAAGAGCACTATCCTCGAGTGCGGACAGCTTTATTGCTTGTGGAGTTGCAGATTTTGCGGGCAAAAGCTCACAAATTGGAATGATGAGCTTATCATGCGCCTACCCACAACACATTTTTACCCGATGGGAGAATTGTTTGATGTCCAAGGTACAAGGTACCAAATTGTTGAGGAGGCAAAGCTGATAAATGCCCAGAGGAGAATGAGGATGACCTAGACATATATGCCAAGAAGAAAAAGGATCACAATTCAATGGCTCAATGTACAAGGAAATTCCAAACAAGGCATTAGCAACTCACAAGTTTGGACAGTTCACTTTCGCCAGGTTGCCAACCATAAATTGATTGAGGCACACCTTGTTGCCCAAGTCCGTGACCATAACATGATCAGAGGGCATGCCATCAACATGTTGCATGTGTTTGATGTGCCACAAAGTTCAAAGTCATGAGCCTGATAATTGAAACTATCAAGAGGACTCAGCAGATCAAAAGAGGAGATGTGGATATGCACCCGATTCAAGAATTGATAAACTCAAAGATGGGCATGGAAAATATCGCTGGATAAGGAACACTTTCCACTTTATCCGACTTTGAGGACAATGAGGTTGTCATGAATGAAGATGATCCACAATCAGCTCAAGCTCGAGAAGAAGGAGAAGGCAAAGAGGAAGAAGGCTGCCAAGATGCCAACTCAAGAGGAGCCATCTGAGTATTTCTTGAAGAACAAGGGAGCAGCTTGGTTACTTAATAGCATCAACTTCGAGGATTGAGAAGGGATTGGCCACCCTAACTCAAAACCAGAGAGCTCGAGAGAATAATAGAACAAAAGTTCTATAACTTAGATGTGAAAGTAACTGAGATTCAGACAAAGGGAGGAACACAAGATGACATGCAGAGAGGAAGGGCAAGACTACAACCAATGTGTTTGCCAGAGTGCCTAGAGCCCAGAGGTCACCCGTGCCGTTTCCGACAAAGAGCAACTGCTCTGCACCAGCTACAGCCTCGTACACCAGCTCCAAAGACCTTCATCAGCTCCACCATCTACATCAATCAAGTCTTCCCAAGGAGCCATCTCCACACCACCACCGTAATTCAAGCCCTAGAGTTGATCTAGCACTATGCATTTTCTATGAACTTTTTGGTAACTTGTTGCCAAAGGGGGAGAAGAATGTATAAGATCATAGGCTTCAAGAGAGAGAGTGTTGCTTTTGTTCTCTCTTGCTTTATTTGGTGGTTTTTCAAACTTTGTTTGCTTTTGGTTGAGATACTATGCTTGTGAGAAATTGATGATCATGTGTTTGATCATAAGCTACACTTATGCATGCTTGATATTATCCTATCTATCTTATGTGATCACTCACTTTGCTTGGTGATGAGTGCATGTATTCATTGTTTGTTATTTTGAGCCCACCAAGATGTATGTGACATGGAAGAGTAACCCATGAGCCTAATTCATTGTGCATTTGCAGTCCAAAGCAAATCTAAAACTATGCACAAATTTAGGGGAGCTCTTGCTTATCACATACTTCTCAAAGTTATATGTTATTTAAATTTTATTATCATTTGTCGAAGTTGATCTATATGTTGTCATCAATTACCAAAAGGGGAGATTGAAAGTGCAACTATCCCTAGGTGGTTTTGGTAATTCATAACAACTATAGCTCATTGAGCTAATGCTATTCCAAGACTATTATTTCGGAAAGCTCAATGAATGGCATGGCATGGATGATGAAAGTGGATCCCTCAAAATACTAAAGACAAAGGATTGGCTCAAGATCAAAAGCTCAAGACTCTTCATTTTACATTTTAGTGATCCAAGATCACATTGAGTCTATAGGAAAAGGCAATACTATCAAGAAGGGATGAGGTGTTGCTTAATGAGCCTTTTGCTTCATGTGCTTAGTGATATGCTCCAAAACCCTCAACTACTTTCCCACATCCACAAATGACCTAAACCTAAAGCCAAAATTGGTCACACCGATTCTTTCTATCCGGCCGCCACCGATTCCAAAAGTCATAGCCATCGCCACAAACCCTAAGCAAATCGGTTTATCGATAGGATCTCGGTCTCACCGAGATGGGGTTAATTCCCGCTTCCTTCAGAACGCTTCGTCCAACCAAGTGAGCGATCGGTCCCACCAAGATTGGAATGTAAACTCTGCTTCTTTTGTAACATTTCGTCTCACCGAAAGAGCAAATTGGTCCCACCGAGTTACTCCGACCAACTCTCGTTAGAATTACCAAAATCGGTCTCACCAGTTTGAGTAATCGGTCTCACCGAGATTACATTATGCCCTAACCCCGACCATATCGGTCTCACCGAGATGCATGTTAGTCCCAATCCAAAATCACTAACGGTCACTAGGTTTACTAAATCGGTTCACCGAAGTTTAACTATTCGTCCCACCGAGTTTGGTAGATTGTGTGTAATGGTTAGATTTTGTGTGGAGGCTATATATACCCTCCACCTCCTCTTCATTCATGGAGAGAGCCATCGACTGAACCTACACTTCCAACATCCCATTTCAGAGAGAACCCCTACTCATGTGTTGAGGCCAAGATATTCCATTCCTACCATATGAATCTTGATCTCTAGCCTTCCCCAAGTTGCTTTCCACCAAACCTCTTTCCACCAGATCCAAATCCTATGAGAGAGAGTTGAGTGTTGGGGAGCCTATCATTTGAAGCACAAGAGCAAGGACTTCATCATCAACACACCATTTGTTACTTGGAGAGTGGTGTCTCCTAGATTGGCTAGGTGTCACTTGGGAGCCCGACAAGATTGTGGAGTTGAACCAAGGAGTTTGTAAGGGCAAGGAGATCGCTTACTTGTGAAGATCTACCGCTAGTGAGGCAAGTCCTTGTGGGCGACCATGGTGGGATAGACAAGGTTATTTCGTGGACCCTTCATGGGTGGAGCTCTGTGGACTCGCAAACTGCTACTTCATGGGTTGAAGTTCCATCAACGTGGAGGTACGATAGACCACCCATCGGAACCACGCCAAAACATCCGTGTTCCAATTGCGTTGAATCCTCTAAACCCTTCCCTTACTTTCTTGCAAGTTGCATGCTTTAATTTCCGCTGCCAATATACTCTTTGCATGCTTGCTTGAATTGTGTGATGATTGCTTGACTTGTCCTAAAATAGCTAAAATCTGCCAAACTATAAAATTAGGAAAAGGTTAAGTTTTTATTGGTCAAGTAGTCTAATCACCCCCTCTAGACATACTTCAAGGTCCTACACAAAGCCATACATATGCATCAATTTGACTTAAGATTTTCAAGCTGGGTTGTCGCCTCGTGGTTACCCCACGCTCCCATTGTTCGGCAGGGGTAAAGGAGCACCTCGTGATTGTTACTACCGGTCATCCGAAGTTAGTACCTTAGACTGGGTGGAAAGTTAGCGTTTAAAGGATATAATTTGTCGGCAATGACGAAGTGAAAATTTGGGTTCGCTAAACACCACATAGTTCGGGAACTTTCCCAAACGAAATCCTCAATATTTTTCTCCCACATTGATCGGAGTGAGGTTTCATGATCATGCTTAGATGACAACCCAAAGAAAGGAACCGATAGGGACTATTTTCTTTGAAGACATTTTTATGTTAAAAAAATATAACATATCTCTCTCATGCATTTTGTTTATAAACCGTATGGCCGGATTTCCTTGTTTGTCAAAAATATTCCTCATAAAGGCTTTATAAAGTAGGATTAAACACCTGCCAATGGCCGAGGTGGTGGAAGAGATGGTCGGTCAACAAAGTTTTGTACAATGCGGATCCAAGCATTGATGATGTAGAGTACTTGGATACATAGAATCATTACACATAATTTGTGATTTTACCCAGATATCGATCCATTCGCCACCCGTGCCCACATTATGGCTCGGGGCTACTGGCTTCGGGCTTATCATTTACTAATATTAAGGCAAACGATCTCCCGATCGGTGTTTCCACCCACCAAGGTCTCTGGGCTACCGGATTGCTATTCAATGTAGAAAGTTCAAAGGGCTTAGTGTTCGGCCACCAATTATGGGCAAACACATCTTCGACAATAATAGGTACCATCTGACCCATCCGCATCAAGCTTAATATATTACGGCGACTTCTCAAACCCTCTCAAGGGCCCGTCTCTGATCACTATCTCCTCTAAAGTGCATCTTGGATCTTTAGGCCGACACACACCTTGAGGGCTACCGCACATACCCGTCAAGAATAAATTGCATCAATCAAAAAAACCGCAAACAATCAGCCCAAGCCCGGGTAAAGGCCACCTCGAAGCAGTCCAGCATAGAGCTCGAATGCAAGGGCTGGATCTATAGAGGGCATCTCCGCATTAAGCTCGGTTTAACCTCCTTCAAAATTTTTCAAACTAAGGTGATCTATGACACCTGGAACATCCGACATTGAGCTTGATACAGTCCGCTGGTGCTCGCTGCAAAAGATACCGAAGCAGTCCGCGTTGGAGCTCGGATGCAAGAGGACACCACCGACGGGAACAACTTCAAACCCCAGAAAATAACAAGGCATTGATAAAGGCCAAAAACTTAAAGGGTATCTTCACAGCCCTAGAGCTTGCTTGTAACTAGTGGCATTGCATCCATGCATCATGTTTAATTTTCATGAAATTTGAAATGGGGATGACAAACCCTAGCACTAAATGAAATGCATTTAGGATCAAATAAAATATTTTCAAAGAACCCAAATTGGTTTGCAAAATGTTCATGATTAATGGAAAGGGTGAAAGCCATATCCAGAGATGATGGATATTTTCCAAGACATTTTGGTATTTGAATTAATCCATATTATATTTGAATTGGGGCACTTAAATTCTATAAATAATTTTAAATGCTCCAACATATTCTGAAAAAGCTAAGGGTCTCGTAATATTTCAGTTAATGCCCAAAATTATTTTCAGGATTTATTAAAATGATTTGGTTTATAAACTAAATCAAAATAGCAAAGAAATAGAAATAATGTAAAATAGAAATAAGAGAGAGAGAGAGCCATTGGGCCAGCTTACGCCTGACACCGCCCAACCTCCCTTGTTCCAAAGGTTGCGCCCACCCATCGCCGCCTCCTCGCGTTTTCCTCCTTGCCAGAGGACGAGAGGCGCGCACACGACCGACGCCACCGACGGCCACCTCTGTTCGCCCCTCGACGCCCGGACGCTCCCGCGACGCCACGCACCGAACCCCTCGCTCACTCTCCGTGCTTTCTCCCTCGCCTTCTCCCTTCGCACCGGAAGGCCACGGCCGCCGCAGTGCGACCACCACCGCCCTCGCCCCATGACCATGTCCAGCAGCTCAAATCGAGACCCCATCCCCACACCAAGGAAATGAGCCGAGGGCCTCGCTTCGCGCCATCGACCCGCCTTCAACCTGACACCGAGATCATCATCGCGCCCCGCCCAGCCGCCCCAGCGCCGCGAGCCTCCCCACGACATCGCCGGAGCACCTCCGTTTTCCTCTCCCTCTTCCTCCTTTGCTGCAGAGCGCACTAACCACCGGACCCGAGAGCTCATCGCCAGATTTACCCCGGCTACAGGCCACCGCAGCCCGTGCTGAAGGCCACCATGCTCGGCACCTGTGAGGTCAGACCCTTGCCTCCTGGGCTCCCAACCTCAAACCGTCACCAAGCCGGCGCCCGAGGTCGTTGCTCCGGCCCCCACTCCAGATGCCGCCTGGATGCGGCGAGCCCAGCCTCCTCTGCTCGGATTGCCGAGGAGCAATCCCGAGCCTCCTGTCACCTGGCCAGGGCTAAACGGCTGGTTGACTGCTTGACACGTGGTTTAGGCGCTGACTGTGGATTTGACCTGGCCTATGCCATGGACCCACCTCGCTAATTAATCTAGTTTAACTTTAAACTTAATCGTTGACCCTAAATTAGTACTAACCAAATTAGATTAGTTCAACTAATCTGATCACATGCGGGCCCCATAGGTCGGTTTGACCTGACCCCGCAGGACGCACGCCATAGTGATGCAGGTCGAGCAAGAATACCTTTTCTGATTTATTATAATTCAGGAAATTTCAGAAAATACCCCAAACTTCTAAAAATCATATAAATTCAACCGTAGCCCAAATGAAATAATTTATATATGAAAAATGATCAAAATATGAAGAATCTGTTTATGCCATGATCATGCATGTTTGAACAAGTTAACCTCACTGAATAGGATGAATGATGATTAGGCAATTTATAAATAACATTTGGAGTTGAATTTGATCCGGAGTTCCACTTCAATTAATTGGCTAGATATTGCATTAGGTGAATTCAGTACTTAACATGACATGTCATTCATGTGAATGTGCATTGCATTGATTGTGTTCTTCTCGTTGCGTGTTTGTCCCTCTCGGATCAATCGAATGGGAGTCGATGACACCGATGAAGAACTATATTATCTTGAGAAGTGCTGCAAGCAAACCCCTTGTTCATTCCGACAAATCCCACCACTCGCCTCCTTTTTTACTGCATTAGGACAACAACATTTATCTGTTACTTGTCAGTAGTCGAACCCCTTTATCCTCTCGGATGACCCGTCATTCCACAAGAATTAGATGAAACCCACTAGCATGAGTAGGAGTTGTTTGAGCCCCATGTGCCTATATTCATGCTTGTTTGTCATGCCTGCTACTGCTTAGAGTTGAGTGGTCCATTCACGGAATGAATCTGAGGTGTGTAAACATGTCCCAGGTGTGAGCTAAGTGTGGAACACTTGGTAAAGGAGTGAGAGGCCATGTAGGAGTACATGGTGGGTTGTCTCATTGCAGCGCCTCGAACTAGTTCTGTTTGTGATCCATGACCAGCATACCACGATTGAAGCTTATGCCCCTCGACTTAACCATCCTTGTTCTCCGCGAGGAGTTGCAACTAGTTTCGTGTTTGTAGGATATGTGTTGGGAGGCACCTAGGGGTGGGTTCAGAGATACAAGGCCGTAAACGACGCTGCTTGGTGTCTCGGAAACCTGCACACATCGCTCGGGGATAGGAAACCTGCCGGACTCTCATGATGGAACCCATAGGCTAAACCGACTAGAGACTGAATGTTTAGGGTCCGCCGACACCTCGCTGGGCTTCCGCTGAAGGTTGCAGCATGTAACGACGGTAAGTGTGAGAGCGGTGAAGAAGTACACCGCAGGTTAATATGATCTATTCAATAGCCGGTCCGTGGAAAAGGACCTTGCTATATCACCATAGACAAGGAAAGTGGATACCTAAAGCGCGTGGGTGCTATGGATGGCATTCTCGAGGGAGACGGAGCGGTCCATAATGGTGTATTGATATGTGTATGTGGACTGTAGCCCATAAAAGAGTTACTTGCAATAGTTCAGATAGCTACGATAAAGCTGGCTTGCAAAACCCACCACCCCTTTGTTGATAATGATCATATGTAGTTAGTTCTGTAAGTCTTTGAGTACATTTGTACTCACGCTTGCTTATTTTATGTTTTGTAGAGAGACGCTGCCTTGTAGTAGTTCCGCTGGGACTTTACATTTAGCTTGTTACGCAAGAACCATCTTGTGCCTCGGCAGATCTCGGTAGATAGTCGCTTGCAGCCTTTTTTCTTTTATAGTTGTCTGATTCGACATGTTTAGCTTCCGCTTGTGCTTTGACTTTATGTTTCGGGGGGTCATGAGACCCATGTTTGTAATATCTCGCCTCGAGCCTAATGAATAAATATTTGAGTCGAGAGTTATGTTGTGATGCCATGTTGTATTTACACATATTGAGATGTTGTGTGTATGTTTGAAATGCTTGGTATGTGGGATCCACAATCTAGTTGTTTATCCTTGAAGCCTCTCATATGGGGGAAATGTAGTCTAGTGCTTCCCGAGCTATAGTAGTCCGCTACAGCCCGGTTCACCGGAGTCCTCTAGCCCAAAGACTACTGCTGGACACTTGATCGCGGGCATGTGTTTCACTTGCTCCTATGTCCGTTCCTTCGGGAAATGTCACGCCGGATATTCGAGTCCGCTTAGCTGCTACAGCCCGGATACAGAAGTCCTTAGCCATCAGCCCGAATTCATACGTTGATGACCGACATGCTCGATGTGATTCATGTATGCCTGTCCCCATGGGTTAGCGCCCTTGGTTCACGAAGCCATGTCGGCCCGGTTCTTCGTCATATGGATGCTAGCGACACTATCATATACGGGAGCCAAAAGGCTAAACGGTCCAGGCCGGTAAGGCGACAATTGGGAATACTGCGCGGAGGCCGCAAAGTGATAGGAGGTGTTACCGCCAGATCGATGTGACTTGGAATCGGGTCCCGAAAGATCCTCGATACCCGACGATAAAGTCTTCGGATTCACTTCAAGCATCCTCAAGATCAAGATGAGAAGATTTGTTGAACCAGTTTCAAGACCGATGACCGAAGATGAAGAACAGTTCGAACAATCGAGGATCGCCCCAACTTGAAGACCGGTTCAGGGGCTATTGACGTGTTCCGGACTAGGGGTACTCACCACTTGCCTCCGACCAGCTAGATCGGGTCAAGACCCCATGGCGGTTCACAATTGGGCCGTCGACAGCCCATGCCACATACAAGGAGGATCTACAAGACGGCCCAAGACAAGGACTCCTCTAAACCCTAGGCCTACGCATATATAAACCGAGGCCATGCTAGTCAATAGACAAACTAATATTCATTATTACCATCTCGTGGTAGCACATGTACTCGTACTATCCCCATATGAATACAATCAAAAGCAGACGTAGGGTTTTACCTCCATCAAAAGGGCCCAACCGGTAAAATGGTCCATGTTACCATCGCCCAAGACGCCTAGCTTAGGACCCCTACACGAGATACGCCTGATATAGAACCAACAACCGCCACCCCGGAACCCGTGGATGGCTGTCCTCGCCGGGTCGTGAACCATCCTCGGCGCCGCCCATCTCGGAGTTCCCGGAAAATGGGGCCTTCCCATGGACCAGACCGGTTCGCAAGTGCAGCACCAAGTGTCCGCCACATCATCATCAACAACATGCTTATCAAGTGCAGCTCCACCCAGGTTCCAACGCCGCGCCGAAAGGGACAAGGGCATTGAGATCCTCCTCGAATACACCAGGGGAAAAGGGCACCACGCCACCACGGTCCCCGTGGCCAAGGCTTTCAACCATGGTTTTACCGCCCACGCCCCAAGACGCAGAGTCGCCGACTCAAGTGTGAGGGATGCCAGCTTCAGCAAGCGCAGCCACCAGCCGGCGCGCAGATCGACCATCTCGACGCTCGCCCTTCGCGTCCGGGACTCGACATGGTGGACCTTCAAGACCGCCGAGGCGGCATGAAGATTTGTTGGTGGCGGTGGACAAGTTCACCAAGTGGATCAAGCAAGGCCTATCAAGAAGCCGACGGTCCAACGGCCGCTCGAGACAAGGAATCGCGGCGCCACGGCATTGCTGAACAACATCATCACGGATAACGGCACCAACTTCGCCAAGGGCGCCCGACAAGATCGCTTCCATCTCCCAGATCCGCCGACCGCTTCTCGGGCATCTGCAGTCCAATGGCCAGGTCGAGCGGCCAACGGCTCATCCTATCCGCATCAAACCGCGCTTGCCGAGGCCATCCGCTCACCCGGCAGCTTGGCTCGGCGAAGTTGCCGCCTGTTGGGTTCTACGTAGGGTGCGCCGACCGCAAATTAAATTTTCCGCCGGCAGTAACATCCAAGAACATGCTACGGAGATGGATCAGGCTTCGTTACCACTAGACGGAGCGTGCGCCGAAGAAGAGTTGGGGGGCCCGCGGATCATCTACTCCGCCGATCCCCTGCCAACCGGGTCGTTGATCCCATGTACGAAAGTT
>JAHIAM010017670.1:0-20059 GCA_021605205.1 Aegilops longissima | reverse complement strand
AATAAATAACATTATTATTGCCTCTAGGGCATATTTTTCCGGGCCTCCCAAACTCCAAACCTCACCAAGACTCCTCTCGAGCACCCAAAGAGTCTAACCCCCATTCAATTTGCCTTTTCCAAGAAAGATCCCGAGATCCAACCCTCCCCGAATCCCGTTCACGGAGCAAGGGGTCATTGTGGCCAAAGGTTCGGCCGACACCACCACCACCACCCAAAACGCGAATGATGGCCCGAAAGCATGGAGGTACCACCCGATCCCTTGTTCGGCCGGATCACGGGCCAACCACTGCATTCCTGGGCCCGGGTTCCCGCCTCCCCTTTTAAATTTTTTAAACCTTGGGAAAGGGGACCATTTCTTTCTATTTCTATTAAACGAATCTTTCCAAAAGCGATTCTGGCAAAAGCTTTCCAGCTTGAATGGTTTTCAGACCTTTTCCTTAGCCCCCGGAAGTTTCTTGTTTATTAAGGAGGTCCTTGGACCAAAACACTTATAACTTTTAAATAGAAAAGGATTTTTTGAGTGATTCTTTTCGCCATCTTCAAATTTTTGTCTAGTTTTTTATCAGATTTATTTGAAAAAAATTTTATATTTTTTATACACCTCACGGTATTTGAGAAGCGGGTATTTTTGTATACCGAGATACCTAAGGAGGTGACGGAACCGCAAACCACCCAGCTAGGCCCCACTATCTAAACCGGCAAGCATGTTTGAACCTTTGATATGATGAGGTCTTGGCATGTTTGCATTTAAGTAGTTCCATGGCATATTTTTTGAAGCATCTCGATGAAGGTTATATTATATGCAAGGTTGAGGCAAGTGAATTTCGATAATCCATGAGTTGTTGGATGGAGTTTGCATGCCATGAGATGGCATAAGAATGGGTAAGATGGCAGTGTTGTAGCATGCCCCACGCTGCACTGCTTTGACCCAAAGGTCATCATGAATCAATCCAGCCTGGTCTGCTTTCCTTTCCGATTACCACATGTATTCCGTAAGGATACGATTAGTAAGTTGCAAACCGCCCGTACACACCAAATCGAGGGCCGGATGAGGGTTCCATGGCCCGGATTAAAGCCTATCATCCGTCAGGGGCATGGGTTTTCCGGGACCGAGAGGGGGCACCCTTAGAGCTGCCAAGATATAAATTTGATCCCATGCTATTCGAGATTGTGATCTCCCTGCCTCAAAGTTTTTCTTGCACGCTGTCTAGGGTGATTCCTGGCATCGTGAGGTGGGATGGGTGTAACGTTAGTTGTGTTTCTCCGAAATCCGAAACGGAACTAGTCCTTCGTGATCGGAAATCCGCTGGTGGATAATTTTAGTACAAACTCGCAGAGTCAATAACCTTGAAATCATCTTATCCATGTCCAAGTGCCGTGTTCATCTTATCTTGTCAAGTGTCCCCGGTGATGAAACTCCTGAGAACCACATGAGTGTTAAATGTTTATTTCGTGGATGGACTAACCCGCTTATTACCACGTGTTGAATATTTTCCTATGAGCACTATTTCGCAAGTTAACCGATATGAAAATGAATTTTAAGCCCTTTTCGCATGTCGCCAGACGTCCGATCGCGGCATTGTTATTATTTACTTTGTTATAAGCCCTTTCCATGTCGCCAAACGTCCGATCATGGCATTGTTATTATTTACTTTTTATGAGCCCTTTCCGATGTCGCCACGTCCGATCGCATTGTTATTATTTACTTTTGTTATAAGCCCTTTCCGGATGTAGCTCAAACGTCCGATCGGGGCATTGTTATTATTTACGCTTGATATAAGCCCTTTCCGATGTCGCCCGACGTCCGATCCGGGCATTGTTTATTTACTTTCAACATAAGCCCTTTCGTGATGTCGCCTAACGTCCAACGGGAACGATGTTTCTTATTTTCAATATAAGCCTTTAGGTGGTGTCGCCAACGCCCGATCGTGGCATTATTTATTTATTTGTCCACCCTTCGAGGCGCCGCCTGCAAACCCGATCGGGTTTTCCATTTTTTACTATTACCCGACTTCCTTTTGCTAATTAATGTGGTGTTACTTCCTCATTTGGATGTACCATACTAATTGTTCATGACGATTCATGCATGCATTTGTTATATCTTATGTCCGAACTGTCTTAAAGTACTTTCAAAGTACTCACCCGGCTTGTTGATTTGGCCGATGTCGAGGAACGATCTCATGGATGAAGAGTTCGATAGCAGTCCGACGCTCAGAGGAACCCAACCCCTACATTCGGATTAGTCACTATGTTACTACCGCCCGCTACCCAAATAAATTCATCGAGCCTCACCTCGACGCCGATGAGCCGCCAAAGTAGGAGTCATGTTATCCACTCCACCGTGTTATTCCACCACCACTTTACCTCGAAGTTAGTAGTATGCCACCACCCATTGTGTCATATCCGCCATTATGTATAATTATTGGTTGTTTGTAATAAATGGTTGAGCACCCCAAATTAATTCTGTAATATATTATAATGCTAAGCTTATTGTATCAAGATTTTGTCTACCACCAGAGGATTATTCCTCGATCGACTCAAAAGGTTTCTCAATAAGCATTTTATTGAGAACCGGTCGTGACATTCACCCATCCGACGATTTGTGGGTTGCTTTTTTTCGATCATCCAAGGCCATTATTTTAAGATCTCTTGATTTTGAATTGATGTCTCTTCATTCATTCTCTAATGCTTCCGGCACCATTCGTATTCTCTAGTCGCTTGTCATCTCTTCATTCTCTTGTATCTAAAATCTCCAAGTATCTTCCGCTCATTTTCTAATTCTTCCCGGTGTTTCTTTATCTTCTCTTCGCTCATTTTCAATTTACGGTGGTCCATTCAAGATTTCTTCTTTGTTATCATATCAATTCACTTGTTCTTCTCATAATCCTACCTGGTCCGTGAGTTGCGCTTATATCTATCTCCAATCGTTTTCAAGAAGAATAAGTAGTATGCCATATCCTGTTTGTCATCACTTCAATTTGATGAAGGATAGGCATAGCGAATTCTTATTCTTGTTTTCATCAAGGTGAATTAATTCCTTCTTCCGGAGTTTTGTCATAATGAAATAATTTCGCCCAAGTTATTCATCTTTCTTGTCCGAGTTCAAGTTTTCATTTCGTAGCTCCATCTAAATCATTGCAAGGCTTCTACCGGAGTTCTTTTCAACTTTACTTTCGCTTGATTATTCTTTTATTACCGGAGTTCTTCATGGAGGCTCTACATGGTGGTTCTCAAGGATTCTTTTCATTCTTCAATTGTTCTTCAAGATTTCTCTCGGAGTTAAGATCCGCCAAGCTATACTCTAAAATAAACATGGTGCTCAAACATGTTTTTTTGAGGAGCCGCTTTCTTCATCTTGCATTCCAAAGTGCAATTATTTCTATCTTATCTTTTGAGATGGTGTTACGTCATTCTTGATAACCCTTCGTGTTTCATGATTCACAAGTTGTCAAGAGTAACATATTTTAAACCCATCATCTTTCAGCTCATTCACGATCTTTCAACCCAACAATTTATTCCTTGGACTTATCTTGGTATAGATTTCACCTAAAGCCTTCCAAAGGGAATGTTGCTATTTGTGGTGCTCATCAATGATCCAAGTTTCTCCTTCTTTCTCGTGAAAGATTTTTCATCTCATTGTTGCTTCCTGCAATTAATTGACTTTATGGTGGTCTTCACCTCATAATATTGGGATGTTTTCCAAGGACCATTGGGAATCATATCTTTGTTGTTGATTTTCCATCAACTCCGCTCAACCCTTTTCGTAAGGATGCTTTTCCAATTTAATTGTGGTAGAGGATGTTTTCTTCTCCGTTGTTTTCATTCCATTCTTTCATTTCTTGAGGCATTGGATGTTGCTTCTTCGACGCATCATCCGCTTTTGTCAAGATCATGTTCTCTTATTGCTTATCCATTTAAAGAGTGTTGTGGCTATGATTCCTCTTTTAACCAGTCTCATCCAAGTGCTTTCATTTTGCCAAGTTCATATTCTATTCTTCCATTTCCAACCGGAGTTTGTCGAATTGTTCTTATCGCTTTCTTGACATCTCGTTTCAACCAAGTGCTTGCATGTACTTCTTGTCCATTGTAACCCTTTTCTTATGTCTTTCAACCAACAAGGTTCTTGTAATGTTCCTTGTTCCTCTTTGATAATCGAGTGTTTGCAATCTCGCTCATCTCTATTGTTTTTTCTTTCAATTTGTTCAACCTCTCAAGGTTCATGATTTCACGCGCTTTGAGAAGCAACTTTGTTTTACCTCTTCCGCTTCCTCCCAATCCTTAGATCTCGGACGAGATCTCTTGTAAGGGGTGTTGGACGACCCGAGACCGACGCCCTGACGCCTCCCGCTTATTTCTTGTTGTTGCGTGTTTTATTTTGTTTGTTGCATTCATCATGGCATCATGTTGCACCCCAATGTTTTCATAAAACTCATGGTCCGCTCAGAAGTTGCCGCCCCCCCTTCGCTTTATCGACCTTTTGCTGCACTAACCGGTTTTTCTAGTCCCTCTTGTTCCGCCGCATAATCTCTCCCAGGATAGACTTCGCAGCGTCTAAACTTACCCGAACCCCACCCACTCCCAAATCACCTGGTCCGGATCATCCCCAAACATCCCTAAAATATCTTTGTTTTCTTATTTGGGCCCCCTACTTTTCTCGACATCTCAATTGGATCGGAGGACGAAGGAGCCCCTAACCTAATCCGTGATGTATATATTTGTCCATCCCTAGTCCAATTTGGCAAACCCTAGATTCTAGCCCCTTTGTCCCATCGCGCCGCCGCTGCCAACCACTCCCTCTCCTTCCTCGGGATCCATCCCACTCCACCTCGTCTTCAGCGCCCGACCAACCAGCGCAGCCGCCGCGCATCCACCCAGATCCAGCCGTCCAAAGCGAGCCTGGCCGTCGGATTCAGATCCAGCGACCAGGAGGCTTCCACACACTTGGCCCCGAGCCTCCTGCAGCGCTCGATCCGATCTGGATCGAGGCAGCCGTCTTCATCCATGCGCCTCTTTCCGCCATCACCGGCCCTCCCCGCGCGGGAGCGCCGCGGTCGGCCACCTGCTGCATCGCCAGGCCAGCCTCCTGTCTGCTCCTTCCCTTCCGTTCCCTCCTTCCTCTCTCCATCTCGTAAGTCTCTCCACCTCCCTCTGTTTCCTCCTCATAGGGAGAATAAGACGCGCCGGCCTCCATGGATTTCGCACCAGAGCTCCATCCGCGCCGGATCCCCTCTTCGATCTCCGCTGACTTTGTTCAGTGCCCTCTGTGCTCATCGGGACCGCAGCCCCACAGCCCTGCACCGGCGCCCATCGTCGCCCCGCACCAACCGCTCCCCCGAGCTCCTCGCGTTGACCGCCCCTGCCTCGTATCGAACGCAACAGCGCGCCTCCAGCGTCGAGCCCAAGTCCCTCGCGGCTCCACCGGAAACTGCTCCTCACCGGCCTTCCCTGCACGCCCGCCACCGCATGTCCTGTCGTCGTTGGCATCCTGTTCGTCTCTTTGAGCGGGCACTGAACGACCGCGCGCGTTGACCGCGCCCCTGCTTCACCAGCTGTTGCCTGCTTCGCTTGGTCGAGGGGCGAGGGCCCGGGGCTGCATCCCGCGCCAAGGCCCAGCGCGCCGGCCTCCCTCCTGCCGGCCCAGCTTCACCTCTGCCTCGGCCTTTAGACCCAATGTGAGCAGCCCCTCGCCTTTCCTCTGTTGGGCTTCCTGTTCCAGATTCGGCCCGATGTGTTTTTTCCTGGTCCTGCGAATTTAGCATTATCCGTAGAATTTTAGAATTGCAGAAAACCCCTAAGCTTCATGCATTTAATAACTCACAAACCGGCATCGAACTAAAATGATCTATATATGTAAAGTGCTTAGAATTTTATCTAGTTTCACATTTTCCAACTCTTATCCATGTTTAAAATGTTTAAACTTGTTGTTTGTTTAATTTTGCATAATGCCATGCTAAAATGATTTATTTCATAACTAAATAAAGAGCTTTAATTTAACAAACTTTATATGTAAATGGGGTGGATAATCCATAGATTAACTTGGTGCACTTTCTTTTATGTTTAAAACACTAAAATATGGTTTAGGCAGAACAGAGCAAATTCCAAATATGCACATGGGGATTTTCCTAATTGTTGTTTATTGTTCCCCTTCATTTAAACTTGCCTAGATAGGTAGTTTTCATATGCTTCACACCTTGCCATGTTTAATCATATTTAATATTATTGGGTACATAAACGAGCGAACCAAGTAATTGAATGGGGTTTCATCAATATGCAACTCCTACATATTGAGCTCCACTTAACTTGTAGTTGTTTTGTGCACTTTGCCATGCCATGCCTCATTAAACCGACATGCGCCATGCCATGATTATGCTTGGTGGTTTACCATGTTGTTTGCTTTTTCCATGTTGCTTCTTCTTGATAGTTCCGCTTACGCTATGCTTATGAGGATCCGCTCGACCACGTTGGTTCGCCCTTCATGGATTCGATCTTCTTCCTAGGGATTTCGTGAAAGATGACCATTACCCTTGATATCACTTCTATCTTTGCTTGCTAGTTGTTCGTTCTATCGCTATGTCCCCTACCTACCACTTGTTTATCATGCTCCCATATTGACATGTCAAGCCTCTAACCCACCTTCCTAGCAAACCGTTGTTCGCTATGTTACCGCTGTCAAACCTCTTATAGCGTTGTTAGTTGTAGGGTTGAAGATTGCTCCATGTTGGAATATGATTGTGTTGGGATATCACAATATTCTTATTTTACTTAATGCATATATATACTTGACAAAGGGTGGGGCCTCCTTTTGCTTGGTGTTTTGTTCCATTTTCCCGCTTTAGTTTCCATCATACCGTGTTATGTTCCTTGATTTTTATGCCTTTACGCTGTTGGGGTTATGGGACCCCTCGACAGCTCGCTTTGAATAAAACCCTCCAAAGAAGGCCCAACCTTGGTTTTACATTGCTTAACAACCTATAACTTTCCCTTGGGGTTGCAAACCCGAGGGTCATCTTTATTTTAATCCCCCTGCCAAGGTTTCCAATGTTGGTCCAACCTAGAGCCACTTAAGGGCCAACCCCTTCACCCGGTCTTCTTGCTGATGTACGAGTGTTCATCCCAGGCCCCGAGAACAGATATTGTAGCTTTATAGGATTTGTTTTATCTTCAAGGCTTGCCGGGTCTTGTTTTACCATTGCCAAATGTCTTGTAACCGGATTCCAGTCCGACGGGTTATTCCGGAGAAGGAATATCCTTCCAAATGAGAGCTTGTGATGGGCTGTTGGGACAACCCTCCAGGTATAAACTTTCGAGAGCCGGTCGCTGTTATGTGGCGATGGGAATTTGTTAATATCCTATTGAAGAGAACTTGACACTTGACTTAATTAAAATGCATCAACCGTGTGTAGCCGGATGGTTTTTTTGGCTTGTTCGAAGTGAACACTTTGGGTTATGTTTGAACGTAAGTAGTTTAGGATCACTTTTGATCACTTTAGCTTAATCGCTATTGTTTCTCATCTTACTTTTGTACTTGGAAGTTAGCCACCATATTTGCTTAGCGCTTGTTTAACTCCACCTCATTACCACATCCTACCCATAAGCTTAAATAGTCTTGATCTCGGGGTTTGGAGATTGTCGAGTCCTCGTGGACTCACGATACTACCAAAACAAATTAGGTGCCATGATGCCAAGGATGTGATGCTACCAACTCAAGTGGGAGTTCGACGAGGACCTTGGTCATTACTATGTTTCGCTTCCGATGATCAAGAGGGAGCTCTTGGGACGATCGAGGATCTAGCATTTGGGGTTATCTTTTTCATTTGGATTTTGTGTAGCCTGACCTTGTGTGAACTCCAATGATGTATGAATTATTTTTCATTGTGTGAAGTGGCCAATTGTAAGCCAACTATTTATCTATCATTGTTCTTGTATATGGGATTGTGTGAAGATGACCTTCTGCAACAAAACCAAAATGAGGTTATGCTCTAAGTCGGCCTCGGCCGGGAATATAGCCGATCGTATGCTAAAAGCATCACAACAAATCTAAGCTTCGGAATCTATACCCTCTTAGTAGCAGAGGTCCCACGACTCAAATAAATGAAAGAAGAACAATGAAATGAATACTACTTCTTCACTTTGTCTTTGACTTCCATTCCCAAGTCAACTTTCTTGGGATGTAATCTTCAACCAATTGCTTCAATGCTAGCAATAATTTTCGAGGGCTAACTTCTTCACATCAATCTTCTCGCCACATGACTTCAACTAATGTAGCTCATTCTTCCTCGAACGCAGTATAAGTTCCTAACTTGACAACGGAGATATCATTTTATTCAACTCCACATGGACTATTTTCTCCGTATGCACTAGCAAACAAATCAGCCCATGCCCGGTTCTCAATAACTCCCAAAAACAGAGGGCAATATTGCACAAACAATTTCCCCTTTTTGGATGATTGTTGACAAAACCGAACACATCAAAGGATAGAGAAAGGAATGTAATGTAATGCAAGGATAACAAAAGATTTAGAGATAATTACAAAGATAAAACACGCCCTCAAGATATGCATCCTTTCAAGAATGCATAGGAGATAAAATGTAAGGAAGGAGATGAATCTTCGGATGAGTGACATTGACATATAATCTCATTCGAGGGCTCTTTCAATGCACTCGGTTGTCCTCGATATTTTTGTCACACACAATCTTTGAAAAGACATGTTAGATAAAGTGAATACTTTGAAATGATTTGTGACGAAGGATAATTCAAGAGAATTTTGCTTAACACCTTTGAATCCACACGAGATATAAGTTCCCGCAAGTTAGATACTGAGGAGAATCAGAGCAAGGCAAAACATGGGCATATTGCTTAGAGTAGATATGCTTAGACGTTGTTTTCCGCAATAAGGATGATACAATGGATATATGTGAGGAAAAAAATTATATAGTAAGAATTTGCTTTGAGTAGCTATAAGTTTGATCTAAAGCTACTTTCTTCCCCCAAGGTTAGATAGAAAGATAATCATTAAAGCATATCTAAACATGAGACACATAAATTTCAAGGAGTAAAATGTCTTTGTTAGAGATGCATGAAATGCAATTTCCATCAAATGCTTTTACTTTCCTCGCATCAAAGTTAAGTATCGAGGATAATTATTAGAAGGAAGTAAGCTTGATTTCAAGGCAAACAGAAATTGGAAGCAAGTAGCATTGAAGGGGGGTTATTAATGACATGACGACCAAGTATATCAACACCACAGAGGTGCTTTAAGTTCAAAAAGCAAATAGTTCGATGAAAGCCAAATAGTTCGATTGAAAAGCAAATGGCTAATGGAAACACCCCGCAAATACCCGCTTATCTATCACTCAATGTTCTTCTCCCTTTTGTCAACAAGTGTCAAAAATAAAGAGAATGCATACGAGGAACTACTCATTGAAGAATCCTCGACCGAATTGCCTTGGCAAAGCAGAAGGGATAGTCGAGGTCAAGCAGGAGGGCATGGGCTTCGGATCCGCTTTGAAGAAGGTGGGATCCGCTTGTTAAATGTTCTAGCCGTATTCGAGATCATCATCCGTTCACAAACAAAGAAGTCGGTGGATGCAACACCGAGGAAGCACAAGGGTTTGCCTTCGATGCGAGGAACTTCAAATAACTCCAGATAATCGATTATTTCTTGATACCCGGCGATAGCGCTTGAGAGAATAATGCTTGTGCGTAAGAGTCCAGAGCGCTTTTGTTCCTTTTCATGCGTGAGAGTTTAAGGCATAATTGTGAAGCAGATTCAATCGAGTCATCATTTCCATTTTCACTTTTCGATTCGTGGCTTTCGAAAAAATACAAATCTCATATAGTGGAGGATTTTCTTCATGAGGGATTTCAACCTTTGCTTTTGACTTTCAAGGTATAACAAGTGAGCAAAGCCATTGCATCCATCCAGATTTTCCTTTGTCGATGTCTTCCACAATTTGAGAGTGTCGCGAATCCGGGCATAAAAACTTTTTGGTATGGGGATAGATAAACTTTTCTTCAATGAGTTGCTCAATAGCAAACATGACCCAAGGTGCGATGGCTTCAAAGCTTGAGGGCTATCAACACAGTCGCCATTTGAGCTTGCATTGGTGCGTGGGAAACGACACCTATGGGAATCGAACCCTTTCTAACGAAATGGGCTGGGATCGGGAGAAGAGCGGACCAGGCATTTCAAAAGCGATTTTACCTGTGTTCGGGCCAAAGGGCGAAACCCCACGATCCCGCTTTGGTGGATGTATTTAGTGTTCTTGAGCCTCGAACTAGCTCTAGGTGCCGCCCGCCCAAAGAGCCGAATCCTTCTTTCCTGTGCCATGGGCCCCTTTTATAGGGTAAAGGGCTGCCACAAAGGGCCACAGGAGGTGGAAAGGCCATTGTCACGAGGTTATCCTCAGAATAGGACAAGACACATTTAATGCGAGGCTTAGGTGTCTGCCCTTGGATGGTTATAACAAGAATCACCCTTGCTATT
Source organism: Aegilops longissima (assembly GCA_021605205.1). Taxonomy (NCBI): domain Eukaryota; kingdom Viridiplantae; phylum Streptophyta; class Magnoliopsida; order Poales; family Poaceae; genus Aegilops; species Aegilops longissima. The sequence goes on along the minus strand of JAHIAM010017670.1, from coordinate 9,571 downwards.
TAATTAACTTCGTTAATCTTGAACCCCAAAAACAAAATTAAAATAAAACAAACGATAAAAGGGTTTCAAAAGTAATTCTAAAATGTTCCGGTTTTCTAAAATACCTAACCTAATATTGGTGGGTGACTAATATTTACAAAATGCCAAAACAATTTAAATAAACCAAAATGTAAAAGGGAAATAAAAGGAGAAAAGAAAAGAAATAAAAGGAGGGGATAAACCCCCTCCTCCACACCAAATGCCCTCCCTCTCCCTGGCCCATCCCCTTCTCCCCATGGGCCCGCCCCAACCGGCCGATAACCCCACCCCACCCCCGGCCAAACCCTAGCCACCCCCCTCCCCCGCCCTCGACCGATCCGATCGGCAACCCCGACCGAGCCGACTGCCCCGACCGAACCTCCCCGCTCCCCCACTCCGCCTCCGGCCCCGCCTCGGCCTCCTCCTCCTCCGCCCGAGCTCCCTCCTCAACCCACCGAGCCCGGCGATCACATCATGGCCGGCCTGCCCACGGAACGCCCACCGGCCTCCCACGGCCGCCTGACCTCCACCAACCCACCCCGAGACCCGCCTCCCGTGGAGGCTCCCTCCTTCCCCTTTCCCCCGCTTCGCCCCAACCAGGCCCCCGGCCTTGGCCACCCCCCCCGATCCCTCCTTCCTTCCTCCTCCGGATCCCGGTCTGACCACCCACCGTAGGCCCCCTCTCCTTCCTTCGTCGACCCCCATTCTAGCCTTACCGAGCCCCGGCCCCTTCCCTCGCTCGGCGCCTCCTCCTCACATGGCCCGCCGAACTCCACATCCCCGCCCTGTCAGCTTCCCAAGGCCTCACGGGGGCGGCCATGGGCCGCCCGGCCACCGCCTCGATCCCCTTGGTCGCCTTCCCCGACCGGCCGGTTCGCTTCGACCGAACGACGACGCCATGGCTCACGCCTGTTGGCCTCACATCGACGGGGGCCCCACCCCCAAAAACTAAAAAAAGAACGCTTTATTAAAATAAACTAAAAAAGGAAATAAAAGGAATTAAACTAATTAACTAAATAATTAATTAATTAATTAATTGAGTAATTAATTAATCTAATTAATTCGATTAATTAACCCTAATCATTAGTTAAATTAATTGCAATTAATTAAACTAATTAATTCAATTTATTAACACTAATCATTAATTAACTTAATTAAGGGTTAATTAACTGATTAGGTTAATTGCTTAATAGTTATGACATGGGACCCATCGCGGTTGACTTAGTCAACTGCTGATCGATGACGCCAAGATGACATCATGTCGATGTCATAAATGCAATTTCGAAATTAATTAAATAATTAATTAAAATTCCAAATTAATAAAACCTTTATAATCATGACTTTTAACCGAATCCGGATTAAAATAATTTCAACATGAAAGTTGCTCGTAACGCCGAGACGATTCCGGACACGCATCCGCTCGCCCACCAACGCCTCTAACCTATCGAACTCGAAACTTTCTCCTCCGTTCATCTGTCTGACAGACGTCCGGAGACGGATAACTTCCGAGCTTTCCCCTAAACCAAGACTCTCTTACCACGTTAGGGCACGCCAGCATCGCTTTGGCATGTCATGCATCGTTATGCATCTATCGCGGTATTCATTGTTTCTTCCTCTTCTTTCGAGACTACGACCGACGCCGACCGCCGGCTCGACCACAGGTCGACGACTCTCTCTTGCCAGAGCAACCTGCAAGCCCCCTTGATCACCGATATCGCTTACTTATCTACACCGCTGCATTAGAGTAGCATAGCATGTTACTGTTGATACTCCTAAACCGGATAGCCTCGCCCTTGTAACTTCTTTACCTACCGCAATCCTATATGCTTAGTATAGGATGCTAGTATTTCATCCGTGGCCCTACTTTCTTGTTGCTCGCCATTATTTATCGGGCCGTGATCACTCGGGAGTTGATCACGGTATATACATATACTTTATACATGATACATGTGAGACTAAAGTCGGTCTACGATGGAGCACCCATGAGTGGATCATTGAGGCGAGCGAGGCAGGTTGAGACCGCTTAGAGAGAGGTGGGCCTGCCTCGTCGGGCGTCATGTTACTTAACACGCTTAACGAGGTCTTGGTATTTGATCCGGTTGGCTACAGCTTATACGCACTAACCATCTACGCTGGAGAAGTAGGGTATCCCGCTGCGGGTATCACCAAGCACTTTGGACGTCAAGAACGAGGGCCGCCGGATTGGACCGAACGCTCTAGGCTAGGTCGCTTCCGCCGTCGAACGCAAGTGTGTGTTAGCATGGGCCTGCACTTCGCCTTTAGGTTTAGACCGGCGGCGGCCTCTCTCACAGTTTAGGTGGGGTCGACGTGTTGATCTTACGCTGCCGGCATGACCCCGAAAGTGTGTCCCGCCAAATGGGATCAAGCTGCCGGTAAGATGGTGCACCCGCAGGAAGTTAATCTATTCGGATAGCCGTGATCTTCAGAATGTGACGACTTGGAGTTGTACCTTGAGCTTATGACAACTAGAACCGGATACTTGATAAAACACACCCTTCCAAGTGCCGATATAACCGTGGTCGCCTCGCCGTGGTTATGAGCAGGGATTGCCGGAGGATTATTTATATGTTGTTTCTTGGAGGACTTCCGTTGTCCTCTTTCGCTGCTGGCATCGGTGTCCGTGTTTAGTCTTCTAAGACTAGCTATCCCCTCTTATTCTCGCATTCTCAGCTCACCATCGATATGGCCTTTACACATATATCCATGCATTGTAGTGTAGTTCTTGTTATGTAGTACTTTGGATGAGTACTCACGTTGCCTTGTTCCCCTTTTCCCTATCTCTACTCGATTGCGAATCGACGATGGAGCCGTGATCCGACGCCACCGCCATGACGACTACTACCGGAGGCGCCTACTACCGCAGCCCAGACGACGCATTCCAGAGGACCTAGGAGGATCCTGCAGGAGGCCTGTCCTCTTCGACCAGATCCCGCTTTGTGCTAGCCATCTTATGGCACCTTGTTTAACTTATGTCCGATGATATTGTTGCTTCCACGACTGCCTATGATCGAGCACTTGTATTCGAGCCCTCGAGGCCCCTCGGCTTGTATTATGATGCTTGTATGACTTATTTTATTTGTAGAGTTGTGTTGTGATATCTTCCCGTGAGTCTCTGATCTTGATCGCATACATTTTGGCATGATTAGTGTACGATTGAATCGAGGGCGCCATGTTGGTATCGAGCCGACCGCTCAGGGAATCCCTTCCACACTCCTTGGCCAAGTCGAGTCTAGACATTGCAAAGCTTTACTAACTTGGCTGTGTGCTTACGGCCCACGCCGCCATCGGGTGGTATTAGGATCTTTTACCTCGACCTTTACTCGACTCGACTCTTCTACTCGTTAAACGATTTTACTAACTATCACTAGGATCCCGTGACCGCATTCACCCCAAGATGGATATAGCCTTAGTTGTTTTGGAATTGTATTTGAACAATTTCCACCCCGCCATTTGACTTTTGAAACGCCTTTTGTTTTCGATGGAACCCACGAGGCAGTGTAGGCCACACGACGGTTATGGTCTGGATCACCGCGTGCTAGCCGAGATGATGACCTATCCGGTTATCGCGCACCCCGAGTAACCGCCTATGAGGAGTACCAGACTACAACCAGGAGCAGACCGCCGCCATCGCCCACCTCTACTCGGAGTATGAGTCCACTCACGCGGCCGCACAACCGCACATGGTGTTGGAGTGACCATCGATATGGCAGTCCACGATGCATGCCTGACCGACACGCCTTCGCGCAGAGTATCGAGAGTTGGACACCCCCTTCGGCACATTGCTATCGCTCCGATGTTGGTGAGGAGGGTTACTACACCGCGCCTACACCATCGCACCGAGAGCCCTTCCACCATCGTAACTTTGTTCGCATGCCGATGGGCTGGATCGAGCTAACCGAGTTTTCGCCACGAAGTTGTACATCACCCGTCAGACCTCTACTGCTCACCCGATGCACCCTTTGTCCGACGGAGAGCGCTGCCTCGCGATCTACCCAGCCAGACGTGATGCCCTCAGTGGTGTTGGCGACGGGGAGGCTACTCCCGACTTGGCCCTTTCTCGCCACCGACGCCGGATTCAGCACCTGAGTATCCGCTCCCGTGTCACCGACGTGGAGGACTATCCACCGCCGACTATCGCCTTTCGTTACAGCTACCTCCGCAGCATCTGGGACCGATGTAGGCTTGCTTGTTAGCATTTGATGTATCGCCATGAGCCGTGCCGCCTATGATGTAGTAGTCTATGTAATCGACTATTGTATCGAACTCTATGCATGATTCCTTTGTAAGATATGCCAACTACTATGTAGTTCCCATCATGTGCTTTCATTATGCATGTTTCATCATGAATGATTCGCCTCTTGCTTAATTTCTCAAATGTAACTACCCTTATATAATAGCAGGATGGTTAGGCCAAGGTCGGGCGTGGTGCCAACTTCCCACCCCGCCGAGTACATGGCTGGTATGGTCCAACAGCTTGAGATGAATCGCCACCATGGAGAATATGATGGCTCGCCTCGCCCCAATATGAACCAACACCCAAACGGAACAACTCGCAGGATTTCATACCAACCCCAGCCAGATACCGCAGCTCAACTCAGCCATCGGATGTCAAGGATCGCCGGACATCACCTATGAGATGGAGTCTCCGATGTAGCCCCCGCCACTATGTCACCTTTGCTTCCTTCTTCCCAAGGGACCCGCAGCTCAATGGTGGGACAGCCCAGCGACCGCCAGCTTGGAACACTCATCACCCGCCGACTTCCGTTGCCTTCCGCCGCTTCATCCTCAAGGGGTCATGGACCAAGAAGCGTGAGTTCCCAATCTCACCCAAGGCAACAAGATCAAAGCTTCACCGAGAGTTCTGGACTTGTCTCGCTATGTCAAGAGGATATTGCAACCGATGCACGCAGACAGAGAAGTTCCGTGACGCCTTCAAGTCGACATCAAGCTCGACTTCTAGTGCACGACTTTTGCTGATTTCGCCACCTTGGTGAACAAAGCTATCAATGTCAAACCGGTCCGCAGGAATACCAGAGTCTAACAGCGCAACTGCGACACCGCTCATCTTCGGCCCGCCGCAGGCGAAGATTGGATTCCCAACAAGATGTACCAAATGCTCCGCTTCAAAGCGTAACTATGCTACACCTCGTCCGCCACAATAAGCAGCCAAGCTTCCCCACCACCCCAAGCCTGCTCCCACTCCCAATAATGGCTTATGCTTCAAAGGACAGCCAGTGGCACTCGTAGAGAATGCAACGTAACCGTAATCAATCGCCCTTCCAAAGAATGCCGTGGAAACACCTTAATCAACAACACCGGCAAGTCTTATGGGCAAGCTCAGCCAACCACGTTGATCCAACGGCTCAAGACCAGCCGCCATCGTGATGGGTACACTCTGAATTCAAACCGATCTGCTTTTATTCGATTCAGGGCATCGATTCATTCATGTCTCAAGATTTTGCATTCATGCATGGCATTAAAAGTGAAGACATGAATGCTTCACTATTAGTACACACCTCATGGGCCAATGTCGGACTTCCATGATTTGCAACGACGCCCTGTTGAAATCGAAGGAATGGAATTTCTTGTTCTCCTATCGTGCTAAAGTCTTGTAGCATGACTCATTTTGGGATGGATTGTTGAAAGCGATACGGCATCAATCGCTTGGCCACTAAGACCGCCCATCCGCCGCACCCTTCTCGATGAAATCGTAAGCTACAATGCTCGTCTGTTCAAAATGCCGAGGCAAGGCTTATGCATTGAATGCATTGAACGCCGCACCCTCGAGGGAATTGAAAACATTCCGCTGCTCGAGACTTCCAAGACGCTCTTTCCCAAGAACTTCCAGGATTCCTCGCTAGGGCTGCAATCGCCATCGACTTGAAACCGGCACCACTCCTATAGCCAAGCCGCCCCTACAAGATGCCGCCGATGAACTCCTTGAACTAAAGGAGGAAATCGACAAATCTCTTCAAAGCGGTTTCATTCCCAAGTTGTTTCCTTGGGGAGCACCTTCTCTTTGTTAAGAAGAAGGATGGGACAAACCGATTGGTCCAAGACTACCGCCCTATAAATCAAGCTACCATTCGAATAAGTATCCTCTTCCCGATCAATGATCTTTATGATCAACTGGCTGGTTCGCCGTTGTTCTCAAACTCGACTTGAGGTTGGTTACCACCAGATCCGGTTCGCGAGGAGGATATCCCTAAGACCGCATTTGTGACTCGTTATGGTTCATACGAGTACAACCGTCATGTCTTTCGCTTAACCAATGCTCCAGCCACCTTCTCTCACCGATGAACTATATATTCATGGATTACCTCGACAAGTTCGCGGGTTTATCCGGATGATATCCCGATCTATTCCAAGAATGAAGAAGAACATGTCGAACATCTTCGCCTTGGCCGAAAAGCTACGAGAGCATCAACTCTATGCCAAGTTCTCCAAGTGTGAATTCGGCTTCCCAAGTAACCTACCTTGGGCATGTCATTCTAAGGATGGTATTGCCAACCCCGAACGAAGTTCAGCTATTCTCGATTGACCTCCAAGAACGCATAAGTCGGTTTTTCGTCTCGCCACTATTGTCCGATTCGTCGAGAACTTTCCAAGATTGCCGTGCCTCCGACTAATCTATTGCATAAAGGCCAAGTTCCAATGGATGATAAGTGTCGTGAAAGTTTCAGCACTCAAAGAAAGTTCGACAACCGCCCCAAAGGTAGCTCCTCCCGAATTAAGAAGGACTTCAATTTATCGCGACGATCTCGCCAAGGTTTAGGCGGTGTCCTAATGCAAGAGCGCAAAGTGGTTGCTTATGCTCTCGACATGCGCCTCACGAGGAGAACTACCCAGCCATGACCTCAACTTGTGCCGCTATTCATGCGCTTAAAGCAAAGGCATGACATTACCTTCTTCGGTAATCGCAGAGTAGATCTACACCCACCACCAAAGTTCAAGTATCTCATTACTTCAGCCAGACACTGAACCTCCGCTGCCAGAGATGGATGGAGACTGCAGCGTGACTTTTGATTTGGGTATTTCCTATACGCCGTAAAGGCTAATGTAATGGTTGATGCCTTGAGTCGCAAGTCTCATCGCGCAACCACCTTCAGTGTTCACAAAGTTCAGCCCTCACTTGTTGAAGAATTCAAGCAGGCTGAACCTCCATATTGTTCCTCCGGTGCACTCGGCCCTCCTCCCGAGTTCCGCAAGATGTGACTCTGTGTTGTTCCCCTGTGGATCCCTCTTACCCCCGCTGTTGAACCCGATCTCTTGGGCACCATAAAGACAATGTGGATTTGACTCGAGTTCTACAAGCTTAAACAAGACGTCAGAAAGGAAATCCTCATCCTTCACTATTGCCGATGATGGCGCCTTTGTACTTCAAAGGCCGCTTAGTGGTGCCTTGTAAGAAGGAAAATCTGAATATGACTCGGAGGTTATGCAAGAAGCTCATGATACGCCTATGTATCCATCCCGGCAGACAAAGATGTATCAAGACATTCGCTAGAGATTCTCGTGGTCTAATATGAAGGTGACATTGCTCGACATGTCTTCGAGTGTGACGCTTGCCGTCAGATCAAAGCAGAACATCAAAGGCCTGCCGGAACTCTCGCAATTTATCTCTATTCCCGAATGGAAATGGGACCATGTTGAAATGGACTTCATCATCGGATTTCCCAAATCGTAGAAAGGTAATGATGCTATCTTGTCACCATTGACCGGCTTCTAAAGTTGCACATTTTCCGGCGGTCAAAGAAACGATCACCAAGTAGCCGCCTTGGCACGCTCTATATGTCCGGATTGTTTCACTTCACGGTATTCCACCGGTTATCGCTCGACCGTGGCAGCTTATTCACTTCAAGATTCGGGCAAGTTTCCAAGAAGCTATGGGGACTCATTTATCTTTCAAGTACTGTTTTCATCCGCAGTCTCAATGGCAAGTTGAACGTGTCAACCAAATTCTCAAAGACATGCTTCGAGCTTGTGTCGCCTCATTCTGCAAGAAATGGGAGGAATCTCCCCATGCTGAGTTCTCTTATAATAATAGCTATCAAGCTTAGTCTCAAGATGGCCCCTTCAAGTGTTATATGGACGGTGTGTCGAACCCTCCGAACTGGTCGAAATCGGGAACGCCCACTCTTCGTCCCGATATTATCCAACATGTCAAGAACAAGTCCGCATTATTCGCGAGAATCTCAAGATCGCCTACCGCTAAAAGAGTAATTATGATGGCTATCACAAGGACATGGTCTATCAACCGGCGAAAAGGCCTATCTCCGTTACACCAATGAAGGGTGCTCACCGCCGGATCAAGGGCAAGCTAGCCTCGCTATATTGGCCCTTTCACTATTCTCGAAAGGCGGGAAAGTGGCCTATCAACCTGAGCTTCCGTCGAACCTTTCTCGTGTTCACGGATGTGTTCCACGCGGTCCCAACTGACGACGCTGCTTCAAGGACCCAATCCGGCAGGGACCATGAAGTGCTCGGAATTGCAACAGACTTTCCTATAAAGAGCATCCGTCCGCATTCTCACTAAGTGAACGCCGACATAACGTATAGGCCATCAAGTTCTCAAAGTCCAGCTGGTCGAATCACTCAAGATGAAGCCACCTGGAACGCGAGGGATCGCCTACGAGATGAATATCCCGCCTCTTCCTTTCTACTTCCCAAATCTCGGACGAGATTTCGTAGTGGAGGAGATTTGTAACGCCCGATGGTTATGCAACAGTAATCACTCCGGTATGTTAATTAACTCTCTTTAATCTGAACCGCCCAAAAACAAAATTAAAATAAAACAAACGATAAAAGGGTTTCAAAACTAATTCTAAAATGTTCCGGGTTTTCTAAAATACCTAACCTAATATTGGTGGGTGCACTAATATTTACAAAATGCCAAACAATTTAAATAAACCAAACATGTAAAAGGAAATAACAAAAGGAGAAAGAAAAGAAAATAAAACAAAGGGAGTAGGATAACCCTCTCAGCCAAAATTGCCGCCCTCCTCTCCCTTGGCCCATCCCCCTTCTTCCCCATGGTCGCCCGCCGTACCCAACCAGTCAGATAACTCCCCACCTCAATTCCACAAACCCTAGTCTGCGCCCACCTCCCCCTCGGCTGCCCCGCCCTGACCTGGACTGATCGGGCACCTCGACCGAGCCGACTGCCTGACGAACAACCCCGCTGCACTGCCACCTGGCCGCACGGCCCGCTGCCCCGCCGCCCGGCCTCCCTCCTCCTCCTCACGCCCGGAGCCCTCCCTCCTCACAAGGCTCACTGAGTCTGCGATCACACCGCTGTCCCGGCTGGCCTCGCCGAACGCCTCACTGCCTCCCGCCGGCCCGCCTGACCTCCACCGAACCCACTGCCGAGACCCCGCCTGGGCCAGAGGCTCCTCCTTCCCCTTTCTTCTGCCGGGCGGTCTGCTTCTGGCCTCTCACAGACAAGGCCCCTCCCGGCCCCTCACGCACCACCCTCCCCCGATCCCTCCTTCCTTCTCCCCGCTGATCCGGCTGGCGGCCTGACCGCCCCGCC
>JAHIAM010017669.1:0-14098 GCA_021605205.1 Aegilops longissima | reverse complement strand
CATGATTAGCCGTGTCCCCGTTATGGACAATTTGAGTATCCCGAATTGAATATCATGTGAATCTCAACATGTTACCTCTAAATAAAATTTATTGGGTTTGATGAGTACTTTTAATTGGGATTGAGGATGTCCAACCATTCTCAATGTTTAACAACCACCATGATAGTTAAATAAAATTATTCCTTTGATGTAGGGAAAACCAGCTTTATGCAACAACAGAGAGCCTTACCACCAGCCATATATGCATGTAGTATAGGCTTATTCCTTCATTGCTTTATGTGTTACATTGCCAAGATATTCCATGTGTCATTGCTGGCTGCAACTTTTCACGCTGTGCACTTTTCTTACCTTTGTAAGGTGTTAGGTCGTGGTTCTATACTCGGATGCGCTGGAGTTGATGGACTCGCTTATCTTCCAAGCCTTCCCTGTTATTTTAGATGGCCTTAAGCCATATTATTGTAATAAGTTCCTTGTGGACAACGATGTAATAAGTGTGGATTGCTACTCGCTATAAATCCTTCAAGGCATCGTGGTGTCAGACATCGATCCAGGATGACACGAGCACAGAGACTTGATCCATTCGGTCCGGTCGCACAGAGAATGGTATCGAGCACACCGATCGGAGGACACCACCACTAAGTTAAAGCCATAGATCACTACTCTTCCCATTTTCTAACCCTCATCTTTTCTACTCTTTAGGATGATTGACGCAAGATCAAGTACACCCAACCGATGAAGGCACACCTTTTGGATTTCACTTGAAGGAAGTTACTAAACCAACATTGATTACCAAGCTTCACCGGACTTTCAACGCCACTCTCAAGAGGAGCGCTGGAAGATTCACGCCACGCTCCAGAAGGACATTTCCACAATCACCAAGCCTATAGATAGTGTTTTCCAGCACCAACTTGAGTCCGGAAAGAGCATGGCAGCTCACATCACCATGGGACGATTGGAGAAGTTTATCAAGAAGATCTCAAGGACACCATCTACCGATTTTGACGCCGAGATGACAACCGGACGCACAACACCAAGAAGGATAGATCCATTGCTTTCATCCAGAGTTAAATCAAAGACATTCGACGCCAGAAAACCAAATGCAATGACATGTTGGAGTTGCTAAGACAAAGGGAAGGATCATCGAATCGAAGAAGAACTAAAGACTACACGAAGGACTATATGGACAGATCGTAGCTCGCAAGACACAATAACGATCTTAAGTACGAGATCAAGAACTCAAGAAGAAGTTGATCTCGTGAATGAAGACCAAGATGTCGAATACCCAAGCGACTACATTAACATCGATTTACCGAATCGGATCCAAGTGAACCCGATTTGAAGACGGTCGAGCAGTACATCATGGAGTCTTCCACCGTTCAAATTAGTAGAAGTCCCCACATATTAGTAGTATTCCTCCATGTAAACATTATAGCACACGACTTTGCGATAGTTAGATCGCTAAAGCCCTTGTTTGATTGAATGAAGTGATTTTGTGGCATTTGCTCATGTGCATTTGGGTAGTGATTCCTTAGACCTTATTCTATTCTACATTTTCTTCTTCTAAACCCATCGATGCCTCCAGACGCAATTCGGATTCATTTTCCCGCCAGAGATCACCCAATTGATCCAGCAGCAGTAATACCCGATTCAAACATTGGTGCGAACAACAACAACAACAACCCACCGCCACCACCACCACCGCAGATCATCCGACTTGCTTTTAGATCAACTCCGGTGTATTCCAAAGAGCACCGAGCCGATTGTAGCAGTATGACCGCTCCGCAAGATAGGAAGGAGCGACCACGCAGGATGCATGATGGTGAAAGAGTGAAGTTTGCAGACATCACTTGAAGGACCCGCAAAGATGGTGGGAGAATTTCACAGCCACTTACCCCTGTAGACACGCCACATGGGACCAGCCAAGAAGCCAGACCGCCTATGTTTCAGGAGCATGGCTATGAAGAAGCGTGAGTTTCGAACTTACGCCAAGGAGGAAGGATCACAAGATGGATGACTTTAGCAAATTAGCACGTTATGCCCTGATGACGCCTAAGCATGATGCCTAAACAGAGAAGTTTCTAGAAGGACTGAATGATGAGTTCAAGATGCCGTTGATGGTAGCAAGTTTCAACAACTACCAGGAGTTAGTAGACCGAGCCTCATGATTGAAGGGAAGCAAGAAGAATTGAGAACTGCAGGAAGTATGGACAAGGGAAGTATAACTCGATCCCAGAGCCTCAATAACCCCTAAATCAGGAATTCGCCAAGATACCCATGGAGGAGGAAATTGACAACCATAATGGCACCAAGAATGGGAACGGGAATGGAGGAAACAACGGATGAATCGCACCAACCCCAACACCATCCAAGGTAGACCGAGTCACATTATTTGCTTTAAGTGCCGCAAGACGGCACTATGCAAATGACCGCCCGTAAGCCGAATGGAAATGGCAATGGAAGCTCGAAAGAAGCCCAACCCTTTCAACAGGGGAAGTGAACCACATTGATGTGGAGGAGGTTGAAGATCACCGATGCAAAGAATCGGTAAGTTTTTGGTTGTCATTTACGCAGTTGTTCTTTTCGACATCTGCATCGGATTCATACATATCAAGGATTTGTGGATAAGCAAGTTACCAACCCAAGCCCTTAGGTCACCCATGCTAGTAACCTCACCCGAGCAGAGTACATGGCTAGTAAATGGTGTGATCGATCGCCACTAAGGATTGGACACTATGTTTTCCTCGACCTAATAGTTCGAATCCAAGGTTTGATGTGATATTAGGAATGGATTGGTTATCAAAGTATGGAGGAAAATAGATTGTACCACAAGGTCAATTTTGCTCACCACACCGTAAGGAAGGAGGATTATATGTATCACTAAGAGCCGAGGAGAGCACAAGTTAATTGCTTATCAGAGTGGTACAGAAGAAGTACCAAGGTGAAGGATTATCCCGATGTATTTCCAAGAGTTGCTGTGAATGCCACGGATAGAGACATTGATTTTTGATCGAGCTGTTGCCGTGAACAGTCCGACATCGGTTTACCGTGACAGATGCCCGCAAAGGATTTGGCGGAAATCAAGAAGCAGATTAAGGAACTATTGGATAAAGGCTTTATTCGCCAAGTTCTTCACCTTGGGGATCACCCGCTTTATTGGTGGAGAAGAAGGATGGATCGTTGAGAATGGTTGTTGATTACCGTGGATTGAATGAAGTAACAATCAAGAACAAGTACCCACTACCGATGATAAATGATCGCTTGATCGCTTGCAAGGAGCCAAAGTGTTTTCTAAGATCGATTTATGCATCGTGGTACCATCAAGAGATTGGAGCAAGACATACCCAAGACAGATTTACTACAGATATGGATCTATGAGTATACCGTTATGTCATTTGACCGACTAACGCATCAGCCTATTTCATGAACTCGATGAACAAAGTGTTTATGGAGTTTTTAAGTTCGCCGTGGTGTTCATTGATGATATTTTGATTTTCTCAAGAATGAAGAGGAACACAAGGAACATTTATGTATTGGTTTGGAGAAACCGAGGAACATGTTGTATGCCAAGTTCAAAGAAATGAGTTTTGGCTAAAGGAAGGATTTCTTGACATGTTATATCCGGAGAAGGAATAGCAATGACCCCACAAAAGTTGAGACCAGAACTAAATGGGAAGCACCAACGACAGCTTGAGAGATTCGAGTTTTAGACTCGCAGGATACTACCAAGATTCATTGAGAATTTCAAGGATTGCAAAGTTTGACTGAATTGTTGAAGAAGGAAAACAAATTCATATGGACCGAGGACCGTGGAGGCAAGTTTTCGTGAGTTGAAGAAAAGATTGGTTACCTCACCAGTTTTGATATTGCCGCATCAAACTAAGGATTTTGAGGTGTATTACACGCTCACGCCGAGGACTTGGAGCCGTGCTTATGCAGAAGGAAGAGTTGTTTCAGATGCTTCATTTATTAACTTAAGCCCCATGAGTTGAATTATGCCACCTATGATTTGGAATTAGCAGTCCACAGTATGCCTTTGAAGACGGAGACATTTTCTCATTGGAAATCATTGTGAAGTATACTGATCACAAGAGTTTGAAGTACATCTTCACCCGTATGAAATTGAATCTCGATGAGGAGATGGTTAGAGCTAATCAAGGATTATGATATGAGATTGCATTATCACCCCTAAAGGCTAATGTCGAAAGGCATTTATTGAGCCGTAAGAGCCACGCCAATACCCTAATGATGGAGGAATACCCAATGAGTTAGCCGAGGACCTTCGAGAACTATGGTTGGAAATAGTCCGAGAGGCTATGTAGCAGATTGGAGATTCAATGACACTAATGGACAAAATCGAGAAGCCCAAAAGGCAGATAAGGAAGTTGCCTCTATAAAGGAGAAAATGAGCAAACGAAAAGCTAAAGGATTTCGTGGAGGATGAACACGATACCCTATGGTTTGAAGACCGTGTTTATGTGCCCAATGACCGTAGATCGTGAAGTTGATTTTACAAGAAGCCCATGATTCACCCTTCAATTCACCCAGAAATACCAAGATGTATTTGGATTTGAAGAATATTTTCCGTGGACCGAATGAAGAAGGATATTGCGAGTATGTAGCAGCTTATATTTATGTCGAAAGTAAAGGTAACATCAAGCCAAAGAGATTGTTACAACCGCTTATACCAATGGAAGTGGGATAAACTAGGCATGGATTTCATCACAGTGTTTGTCAAGACCCGCTCAGATATGACTCATTTGGGTCATAGTCGATCGCTTCACTAAGGTAGCTCATTTCATTCCAAATAAGACTACCTATAGCAAGTTAAGTTGGCAAAGATATACATGACCAGAATGTGTGCTTACACGGAGTTCCGAGGAGCATCAGACGATAGAGGAACCCAGCTTTATTTCAAATTTTGGAACCGCTTGCATGAAACATTGGGAACCCGATTGAATTCAAGACAACTTTCCACCCATGCATCAATGGATGCACCGAGAGAGTCAATCAGATTTGGAGGACATGTCGAGCTTGTGCACTAGATTATGGATCTAGTTGGGATGATAATTTGTCCGATGCAGAATTTTCCTACAACAACAGCTACCAAACCAGCTTAAAGATGGCACCTTTCGAGGCAGATGGAAGAAGGTGCAGGACACCGCTGTCATGGGACGTAAACCGAGATCGCCGCTTGTTTGGACCAGATTTGATTAAGGAGTCTCAACAAAGTTGTTGATTCGAGATGTGCTCAAGGTAGCCCAACCTGCATGTAAGAGCTATGCCGATTCAAAGCGCAGCGATTGAGTATGAAGTTGGAGACAGAGTATATCTCGAGTATCCCCGCTCGAGGAGTTAAGCGCTTTGGAGTGAAAGGAAAGTTAGCACCCTGCTTCGCTGGACCATATAAGATTTTGCAACGCATGGGAGAAGTTGCGATAAGTTGAATTGCTGTGAGGACTGTCAGAGTTCATGATGTATTCCATGTTTCGCTTGAAGAAATGTCACCCGAGATAGCAGAGGTACCATTAAGAGACATGCTACACCGAAGCACCAATTGTTGAGGATTGACATATGAGGAAAAACCGTTAAGATTCTCGATTATGCCAAAGCAGAGTTACCCGCAATAAGGTTATCAAGTTTTGCAAAGTTCTGGAGCCACCACACCGAGGATGAAGCCACCGGGAAAGAGAGGAAGTTTTGCTTAAGGACCACCTCACCTATTTTCTAGTTAACCCAATCTCGAGGGCTAGATTCATCTTTGGTAGGTTTGTAACATCCCAAATTTTCAATTTGGAATGTTATACATTAGGTCATCATGCATATCATATTTTCTCGTGATTTTTCCGATCCTAGAAATTTCACGAACTCAAGGACCCTCTGAGAGAGTTGAAGTTTCATTATTTTCATATTTGGGATTTCTCAAATTTTGAAAATAGGATCAATTGATTTATTTAGATTATCTTCCTAAAGTTTTTCCTATAAAATATTTGAGAGGGAATAATATGACTTTCCCAACAATTAGGAAAATGAAGATATTATAAATAAACCAAATTTGGTTTTGAAGATTTATTTTGCTTAGGCAAAATGAGCATTTTAAAAATTTATGCATGTTTGCTGCTTTTAAAGTTCATTTTGTTTCACTCATTTTAGGAGTCGGGAAAA
Organism: Aegilops longissima; assembly: GCA_021605205.1. Classification (NCBI taxonomy): domain Eukaryota; kingdom Viridiplantae; phylum Streptophyta; class Magnoliopsida; order Poales; family Poaceae; genus Aegilops; species Aegilops longissima. Next base: position 7,936 of record JAHIAM010017669.1, on the reverse strand, counting down.
TTTGTTTTATTTAATTTGGAGTTCATTTGGTATTTTTTATTTCATTTGGTTTAAAATTTTATAAAAATTTCACAGCTTCTCGGGCCGAGGCCCACTGCCAGCCCACCAGTGCCCAGTTCCTACTCTCTCCTCTCTCCTCCTCAGAGCGCTGTGCCTCACACAGACGCCTCCTGAGTCCGGCCTGACCCGACCTCAGCTGGCTTCTCCCCTGCCATCCTCGCCTCCCATAAATAGCCTCTCTCACTCGATCTGGGCTTTCACTCAAGGCTGAGCCGAGGCTGTTGGCCTCGGCCACGCCGAGTCTCTCCACTTCACACGCCTTAGCTCATTCGCCTGAGTTCTGCCATGATCACGGAGGTAGCCTCACTCGATCCGTTTTCTTATAAACCGATCCGTTTTATTAAAAATGTTCTTTTTTAAAACCTAGATTGGTTTGTTTTTTTCGTTTTCTTATTTAACGAACGCTCACCAACTGCTCGCTTCAATGAACGCGTTCGTTGATTTGCTCGTTAACTAACGCTCGCTATTTAACCGCTCGCCGCTTTTTCTTTTAATCGGATTTAATCCGCTATTTTTCCGACGATTTCGATCCGATTTTCAAACTGCTTTATTTTCGCCGCTTATCTAATCAGTGATTCAAGCGCTCGAGTTTCAGAACGAACCGCCGTTCGACTACCCTACTTTCACAGAGTTTTGCTACTGTGAAATTTTGACCTAATTTCAGATTACTAAACCGAGTCGTTCTCCTCGAAGTTTCGACTTTGAGTTTATTTTGATTCGATTCTTTTCAACCAGGGTTCTTAAGATGAACTTTCCGTTAGATCTTTATTCGAGATTTCGCATTAGATGAGTACTTATTGTATGCTTGTTGTTTGTTTCATAGATCACCCGTGAGTGCGCCGCTTGTTACTTCAATCTCTAGGTCTCATGGATCAAGAAGGCAAGTAACACTTGATCATATCTTTCTATACCCAGCTTTTATGCATTAGATCTATTCCTCAAACACTTGCATGGTTAGGATCTAATTAAATTGTGGATGGGAAGTAGATTGAGGTAGTACCTATTACCTGCTTACTTATGAAACCTTGGGAGTTACTTCACGCTTTTGTTCATGCCATGCTATGCTAGTAGACGTGGATTGGGTGAGTGAATATCCATGATGATGTGAGATTGTTAATTAATGGTTTATCTAAGGTGGCAACCTAAACACACATCCTGGGTGGATTGAGGCACTGGTTTCCATGATTTGCTCAGATTTCTTCTGACCGCCACCTGTGCTCTAAGGGATCATAAGATTATTCAAACTGAAACACAAGCCAATTATGGGCTCAATGAAGTTGATAAGTCGTGCTAACTCACGGTAGGCTAGCTGATGTAGGGATGTAGGTTGGTACGGCCCACCCACATGTAAGGTGCTAGCGCTTCGAAAGACTATGTCTGGCCATCCGCTCTCAAACACCATGTGAAAAGCAGAACCAAGCGGAGGCGATCGAGTCTTGTGGGGAAAAGTGCGCAAACCTCCGCAGTGTATAAACTAATCATGATTAGCCGTGTCCCTGTTATGGACAATTTGAGTATCCCGAATTGAATATCATGTGAATCTCAACATGTTACCTCTAAATAAAATTTATTGGGTTTGATGAGTACTTTTAATTGGGATTGAGGATGCTGTCAACCATTCTCAATGTTTAACAACCACCATGATAGTTAAATAAAATTATTCCTTTGATGTAGGGAAAACCAGCTTTATGCAACAAATCAGAGCCTTACCACCAGCCATATATGCATGTAGTATAGGCTTATTCCTTCATTGCTTTATGTTACATTGCCAAAGATATTCCATGTGCTGACCTGCTTGGCTGCAACTTTTCACGCTAGTGCATTTCTGCATTTACTTAGTAAGGTGTTAGGTCGTGGTTCTATACTCAAGGATGCCGCTGGAGTTGATGGACTCGCTATCTTCCAAGCCTTCCGTTATTATTAGATGGCCTTAAGCCATATTATTGTAATAAGTTCCCTTGTGGACAACGATGTAATAAGTGTGTGATTGCTACCTGCTATAAATCCTTCGGCACTGTGGTGTCAAGATTATCGATCCGTGGATGACACCGAGCACGTAGACTTGATCCATTCGGTCTGGTCGCCACAGAGAATGGTATCGTGAGCACACGAACTGAGGACACCACCACTAAGTTAAAGCCATAGATCACTACTCTTCCCATTTTCTAACCTCATCTTTTCTACTCTCTTTAGGATGATTTGACGCTAAGATCAAGTACACCCAACCGATGAAGGCACACTTTTGATTTCACTTGAAGGAAGTTACTACACCGAACATTGGATTACCAAGCTTCACCGACTTTCAACGCCACCGCTCAAGAGGAGCGCCGAAGATTCACGCCACGCTCCAGAAGGACATTTGCCACAATCACCAAGCCTATAGATAGTGTTTTCAGGCACCAACTGGAGTCCGGAAAGAGCATGGGCTCACATCACCATGGGACGATTGAGAAGTTTATCAAGAAGATCTCAAGGACACCATCTACCAGATTTATGACGCCGAGATGACAACCGACGTCACAACACCAAGAAGGATAGATCCATTGCAGCTTTCATCCAGAGTTAAATCAGACATTCGACGCCAGAAAACCAAATGTGCAATGACATGTTGGAGTTGCGTAAGACAAAGGGAAGGATCATCGAATCGAAGAAGAACTAAAGACTACACGAAGGACTATATGGACTAGATCGTAGCTCGCAAGACACAATAACGATCTTAAGTACGTAGATCAAGAACTCAAGAAGAAGTTGATCTCGTGAATGAAGACCAAGATGTCGAATACCCAAGCGACTACATTAACATCGATTTACAACGTAATCGGATCCAAGTGAACGACTTTGAAGATTTAAGTCGAGCACATCATGGAGTCTTCCACCGTTCAAATTAGTAGAAGTCCCCACATATTAGTAGTATTCCTCCATGTAAACATTATAGTACACGACTTTATAGTTAGATCGTAAGCCCTCGCTGATTGAATGAAGTGATTTTGTGTGCATTTGCTCATGTGCATTTGGGTAGTGATTCCTAGACCTATTCTATTCTACATTTCTTCTTCTTCTAAACCCATCGATGCCTCCAGACGCGACTCGGATTCATTTTCCGCCAGAGATCACCCAATTGATCCAAAGCAGCACCGATTCAAACATTGGTGCAACAACAACAACAACAACCCACCGCCACCACCACCACCCGCAGATCATCCGACTCGCTTCTTAGATCGAACCCGCCGTGTATTCCAAGAGCACCGAGCCGATTGTAGCGTATGACCGCCCGCAAGATAGGAAGGAGCCGACCATCGCAGGATGCATGATGGTGAAAGAGTGAAGTTTGCAACATCACTTGAAGGACCCGCAGAAGATGGTGGGAGAATTTCATGCCACTTACCCAGAGACACGCCACATGGGACCAGCCAAGAAGCCAGACCGCCCATGTTTCAAATAGGAGCTATGGCTATGAAGAAGCGTGAGTTTCGGAACTTACGCCAAGGAGGAAGGATCATACAAGACGTGGATGACTTTAGCAAATTAGCACGTTATGCCCTGTATGACGCTACAGATGCAGCTAAACAGAGAAGTTTCTAGAAGGACTAATGATGAGTTCAGATGCCGTTGATGGTAGCAAGTTTCAACAACTACCAGGAGTTAGTAGACCGAGCTCTCATGATTGAAGGGAAGCAAGAAGAATTGAGAACTGCAAGCGAAGTATGGACAAGGGAAGTATAACTCGATCCCAACAGGCTTCCTCATATACCCCTAAATCAGAATTCAGTTTCAAGATACCCATGGAGGAGGAAATTCAGACAACCATAATGGCACCAAGAATGGGAACGGAATGGAGGAAACAACGATGTAATCGCACCAACCCGCAACACCATCCAAGGTAGACTGAGTCACATTATTGCTTTAAGTGCCGCAAGATCGCACTATGCAAATGATCGCCCGTAGGCAGAATGGAAATGGCAATGGAAGCTCGAAAGAAGCCCAACCCTTTCAACAGGGGATGTGAACCACATTGATGTGGAGGAGGTTGAAGATCACCGATGCAAGAATCGGTAAGTTTTTGGTTAAGCATTTATCGCAGTTGTTCTTTCGATATCGTGCATCGGATTCATACATATCAAGGGATTTGTGGATAAGCAAGTTACCAACCCAAGCCCTTAGGTCACCCATGCTAGTAACCTCACCCGAAAGCAGTACATGGCTAGTAAATGGTGTGATCGATCGCCACTAAGGATTGGACACTATGTTTTCCCTCGCATCTAATAGTTCGAATCCCAAGGATTGATGATATTAGGAATGGATTGGTTATCAAAGTATGGAGGAAACATAGATTGTACCACAAGGTCAATTTTGCTCACCACACCGTAAGGAAGGAGGATTATATGTATCACAAGACGAGCCGAGGAGAGCACAAGTTAATTGCTTATCGTGAGTGGTAGTGAAGAAGTACCAAGCAGAAGGATTATCCTGATGTATTTCCTAAGAGTTGCTGTGAATGCCGCCGGATAGAGACATTGAGTTTTTGATCGAGCTGCTGCCGTGAACAGTCCGACATCGGGTTTAATGCATGTGATGCCCGCAAAGGATTTGGCGGAAATCAAGAAGGACATGAACTATTGATAAAGGTTTTATTCGCCCAAGTTCTTCACCTTGGGGATCACCCTTATTGGTGGAGAAGAAGGATGGATCGTTGAGAATGGTTGTTGATTACCGGGATTGAATGAAGTAACAATCAAGAACAAGTACCCACTACCGATGATAAATGATCTGTTTGATCGCTTGCAAGGAGCCAAAGTGTTTTCTAAGATCGATTTATGCATCGTGGTACCACAGCTGAAGATTCGGGAGCAAGACATACCCAAGACAGATTTACCACTTAGATATGGATCGATGAGTATACCGTTATGTCATTTGACCGACTAACGACCAGCCTATTTCATGAACCCGATGAACAAAGTGTTTATGGAGTTTTGGATAAGTTCGCCGTGGTGTTCATTATGATATTTTGATTTTCTCAAGAATGAAGAGGAACACAAGGAACATTTATGTATTGGTTTTGGAGAAACCGAGGAACACCAGCTGTATGCCAAGTTCAAGAAATGTGAGTTTTGGCTAAAGGAAGTTGGATTTCTGACATGTTATATCCGGAGAAGGAATAGCAGTTGACCCCACAAAAGTTGAGACCAGAACAATGGGAAGCACCAACGATGTTGAGAGATTCGAGTTTCTTAGACTCGCAGGATACTACCAAGATTCATTGAGAATTTCTCGGATTGCAAAGCCTATGACTGAATTGTTGAAGAAGGAAAACAAATTCATATGGACCGAGGACTCGTGAGGCAAGTTTTCGTGGAGTTGAAGAAAGATTGGTTACCTCACCAGTTTTGATATTGCCGATCAAACTAAGGATTTTGAGGTGTATTACACGCTCACGCCGAGGACTTGGAGCCGTGCTTATGCAGTGAAGGAAGAGTTGTTTCAGATGCTTCACTTAATATTGCCCCATGAGTTGAATTATGCCACCATGATTTGGAATTAGCAGCCACAGTATGCCTTGAAGACGGGAGACATTTTCTCATTGGAAATCATTGTGAAGTATATACATCACAAGAGTTTGAAGTACATCTTCACCTGTAAGGAATTGAATCTCGCAAGAGGAGATGGTTAGAGCTAATCAAGGATTATGATATGAGATTGCATTATCACCTTGAAAGGCTAATGTCGTGAGCAGACGATTGAGCCGAAGAGCCACGCCAATACCCTAATGATGGGAGGAATACCCAATGAGTTAGCCGAGGACCTTCGAGAACTATGTTGAAATAGTTCCAGAGGCTATGTAGCAGCATTGAGATTCAAAACACTAATGGACAAAATCGAGAAGCCCAAAAGGCGATAAGGAAGTTGCCTTTAAAGGAGAAAATGAGCAAAGAAAAGCTAAAGGATTTCGTGAGGATGAACACGATACCCTATGGTTTGAAGACCGTGTTTATGTGCCCAATGACCCGTAGATCGTAAGTTGATTTTAAAGAAGCCCATGATTCACCCTATTCAATTCACCCAGAAATACCAAGATGGGATTTGAAGAATATTTTCCGTGGACCGGAATGAAGAAGGATATTGCGAGTATGTAGCAAATGAATGTCGAAAGTAAAGGCGAACATCAAGCCAAAGGATTGTTACAACCGCTGGAACCCAATGGAAGTGGGATAAACTAGGATGGATTTCATCACAGGTTTGCCAAGACCGCTCAGATATGACTCTTTGGGTCATAGTCATCTCAATTAAGGTAGCTCATTTCATTCCAAATAAGACTACCTATAGCAAAGGTTGTTGGCAAAGATATACATGACCGAATTGTGTGCTTACACGGAGTCCGAGGAGCATCGACGATAGAGGAACCCATTCAAGACAACTTTCCACCCATAACGATGGATGATCGAGAGTCAATCGATTTTGGAGGACATGTCGAGAGCTTGTGCACTAGATTATGGATCTAGTTGGGATGATAATTTTCAGATGCAGAATTTTCCTACAACAAAGCTACCAAACCAGCTTAAAGATGGCACCTTCGAGGCTGATGGAAGAAGGTGCGGACACCGCTTGTCATGGGACTAAACCGAGATCGCCCTTGTTTGGACCAGATTTGATTAAGGAGTCCAATGTAAAGTTGTTGATTCGAGATTGGCTCAAGGTAGCCCACCTGCATGTAAGAGCTATGCCATTCAAAGCGCAGGATTGAGTATGAAGTTGGAGATGAGTATATCTCAGGTATCCCCGCCGAGGAGTTAAGCCTTTGGAGTGAAAGGAAAGTTAGCACCCCTGCTTGCTGGACCATATAAGATTTTGCAACGATGGGAGAAGTTGATAAGTTGGAATTGCGGAGGACTGTCGAGTTCATGATGTATTCCATGTTTCATTGAAGAAATGTCACCCAGATAGCAAGGTACCATTAAGAGAAAAACCGAAGCAATTCACTTGAAGGATGACTTGACATATGAGGAAAACCGTTAAGATTCTCGATTATGCCAGAAGTTCCCGCAAAAGGTTATCAAGTTTTGCAAAGTTCAAAGGAGCCACCACACCGAGGATGAAGCCACCGGGAAAGAGAGGAAGTTTTGCTTAAGGACCACCTCACCTATTTTCTATTAACCCAATCTCGAGGGCTAGATTCATCTTAGGGTTTGTAACATCCCAAATTTTCAATTTGGAATGTTATACATTAGGTCATCATATATCATATTTTTCTCGATTTTTCCGATCCTAGAAATTTCACGCAACTCAAGGACCCTCGAGAGAGTTGAAGTTTCATTATTTTCATATTTGGGATTTCAAATTTTGAAAATAGGATCAATTGATTTATTTAATTATCTTCCTAAAGTTTTTCCTATAAAAATTTTGAGAGGGAATAATATGACTTTCCCAACAATTAGGAAAATGAAGATATTATAAATAAACCAAATTTGGTTTTGGAAGATTTATTTTGCTTAGGCAAAATGAGCATTTTAAAAATTTATATGTTTTGCTTTTAAAGTTCATTTTGTTCACCATTTTTAGGAGTCGGGAAAATTTGTTTTATTTAATTTGAGTTCATTTTATTTTTATTTCGGTTTAAAATTTTAAAAAAAAAATACTGGCCAGGCCCCCTGCCACCACCAGCCCCGGCCCACTTCCCCCCCCCTCCCTCCTCCCCCCGGTCTCCCCAGACGCCTCCCGGAGTCCCCACCCGACCCCTCCTGCCATCCCCGCCCCCATAAATAGCCTCCTGATCCGCCCCTTTCACCCTGGGCGCCGAAGGCCCCCTCGGACCCCTGGGCCCCCATCCCACGACTTAGCCGCCCGAGCTCCCAAAACGGAGGTAGCCCCCCCGATCCGTTTT
>JAHIAM010017667.1:0-18615 GCA_021605205.1 Aegilops longissima | reverse complement strand
GAGACTATAAAAGGAGGCCCAGTGCAACGAGAAAGGGTTCGGTTGGGGAACGAGTAATTTCAAAAATTTCCTACGAACACGCAAGACCATGGTGATGGCATAGCAACGAGAGGGGAGAGGTCCGCCCACGCACTGTGAGACCGAAAGCGAAGCGCTATAACAACGCTGTTGATGTAGTCGCACGCCTTCACGATCCGACCGATCCAAGCACCGAACGACGGCACCTCCGAAGTTCTGCACACGCTCAGCTCGATGACGATCCCCGACCGATCCAGCAAAGTGTCGGGATGAGTTCCATCAGCACGACGGCGCAGGACGATGTTGATGCTCCACTGACGCAGGGCTTCGCTTAAGCTCCGCGACGATATGACTTCTCCGCGCAGGCTTCGCTTAAGCTCCGCGACGATATGACCGGTGGAATATGGTGGAAGGGGCACCACACACGGCTAAGGAAAGATCCGAGATCAACTTGTGTGTTCTAGGGTGCCCCTGCCCCAGATATAAAGGAGCCAAGGGGAGGTGGCCGCCAAGGAGGAGGCGACTAGGAGTCCTACTCCTCCGAGTAGGATTCCCTCCAATCCTAGTTGGATTAGGATTCCTGAGGGGAAAGAGAGAGAGGGGGCTGCCCACCTTCCTAGTCCTAATAGGACTAGGGAAGGGGGGCGGCCACCTAGGGCTGGCCCTTTCTCCTTTCCTCCAAGGCCCACTATGGCCCATGTAGTTCCCGGGGTTCCGTAACCTCCCTGCATCTGCAGAATTTCGATTTCACTCGAACACTTCCGATGTCCAAATGTAGGCTTCCAATATATCAATCTTTATGTCTCGACCATTTCGAGACTCCTCGTCATGTCCGTGATCACATCCGGACTCAACAACCTTCGTGCATCAATACTTATAAACTCATAATGAACTCGTCATCAAACGTTGTTGCGTATGGACCCTACGGGTTCGAGAACTATGTAGACATGACCTAGAACCATTCTCGGTCAATAACCAATAGCGGAACCTGGATGCCCATATTGGTTCCTACATATTCTACGAAGATCTTTATCGGTCAAACCGCATAACGACATACGTTGTTCCTTTGTCATCGGTATGTTACTTACCCGAGATTCGATCGCCGGTATCCAATACCTAGTTCAATCTCGCTACGTAAGTCTCTTTACTCGCTCCGAATACATCATCTTACAACTAACTCATTAGTTGTAATGCTTGCAAGGCTTAAGTGATGTGTATCACCGAGAAGGCCTAGAGATACCTCTCCGACAATCGGAGTGACAAAACCTAATCTCAAATACGCCAACCCAACAAGTACCTTTGGAGACACCTGTAGTACTTCTTTATAATCACCCAGCATACGCCAGACGCTTGGTAGTACCCAAAGTGTTCCTCCGTAAACGGAGTTGCATAATCTCATAGTTACAGGAACATGTATGGGTCATGAAGAAAGCATTAACAACATACTAAACGATCAAGTGTTAAGCTAATGGAATGGGTCATGTCAATCACATCATTCTCCTAATGATGTGATCCCATTAATCAAATGACAACACATGTCTATGGTTAGGAAACATAACCATCTTCGATTAATGAGCTAGTCTTGTAGAGGCATACTAGTGACTATCTGCTTGTCTATGTATTCACACATGTATTATGTTTCCGTTAATACAAATCTAGCATGAATAATAAACATTTATCATGGTATAAGGAAATAAATAATAACTTTATTATTGCCTCTAGGGCATATTTCCTTCAGCCTCCCACTTGCACTAGAGTCAATAATCTAGATTACAAAGTAATGATCCTAACACCCATGGAGTCTTGGTGCTGATCATGTTTTGCTCGTGGAAGAGGTTTAGTCAACGGTCTGCAACATGCAGATCCGTATGTATTTTGCAAATCTCTATGTCTCCTCTTGACTTGGTCCCAATGGAATTGAAGCGCCTCTTGATATGCTTGGTCCTCTTGTGAAATCTGGATTCCTTTGCCAAGGCAATTGCACCAGATTGTCACGAAGATCTTCATCGGTCCCGATGCACTAGGTATGACACCTAGATCGGAAATGAACTCTTTCATCCGCATTCTTCATTTGCTGCTTCAAGCAGCTATGTACTCCGCTCACATGTAGATCCCGCCACGACGCTTTGTTTAGAACTGCACCAACCGACAGCTCCACCGCTTAATAGAAACACGATCCGGTTTATGATTTAGAATCGTCCGGATCGTGTCAAAGCTTGCATCGACGTAACCATTTACGACTAGCTCTTTGTCACCTCCATATACGAGAAACATATCCTTAGTCCTTTTCGTATTTCAGATGTTCTTGACCGCTGTCCAAAGGATCCACCTCGATTACTTTGGTACCTTCCTGCCAAGCTTACAGCTAAGCATACGCCAGTCCGTACACAGATTGCATACATGATAGAGCCTATGGCTGAAGCATAGGAACATCTTTCATTTTCTCTATCTTCTCATTGTGGTCGGGCATTGAGTCCGACTCAATCTCACACCTTGTAATACAGTAAAAACCTTTCTTTGCTCGATCCATTTTGAACTTTTTCAAAACTTTATCAAGGTATGTGCTTTGTGAAAGTCCAATTGCCGCCTTGATCTATCTCTATAGATCTTGATGCCCAATATGTAAGCAGCTTCACCGAGGTCTTTCATTGAAAAACTTTTATTCAAGTATCCTTTATGCTATCCAGAAATTCTATATCATTTCCAATCAATAATATGTCGCCCACATATAATATTAGAAATGCTACAGAGCTCCCATCACTTTCTTGTAAATACAAGCTTCTCCAAAAGTCTCAGATAAACCCATATGCTTTGATCACACTATCAAAGCGCTTATTCCAACTCCGAGAGGCTTGCACCTGCACTATAAATTGATCGCTGGAGCTTGCACACTTTGTTAGTACCCTTTGATCGACAAAACCTTCTAGTTGCATCATATACAACTCTTCTTCTAGAAATCCATTCAAGAATGCAGTTTTACATCCATTTGCCAAATTTCATAATCATAAAATGCGCAATTGCTAACATGATTCGACAGACTTAAGCATCGCTACGGGTGAGAAAGTCTCATCGTAGTCAACCCTTGAACTTGTCGAAAACCTTTCGCAACAAGTCGAGCTTTGTAGACAGTTATATTACCATCGGCGCCGCCTTCTTCTTAAAGATCCATTTATTTTCAATGGCTTGCCGATCATCGGGCAAGTCAACCAAAGTCCATACTTTGTTCTCATACATGGATCCCATCTCAGATTTCATGGCTTCCAGCCATTTTATGAATCTGGGCTCACCATCGCTTCTTCATAGTTTGTAGGTTCGCCATGGTCAAGTAACATGACTTCCGTAATAAGATTACCGCACTCACTGTGCGATTTTACTCGTTGACCCACGGTTCAAGAGTAACTTGATCTCAAGCTTCATGATCATCATCATTAGTTTCCTCACTAATTGGTGTAGTTGTCACAGAACCATTTCTTGTGATGAACTACTTTCCAATAAGGGAGCAGATACAGCTTATCTCATCAAGTTCTACTTTCCTCCCACTCACTTCTTTCGAGAGAAACCTTCTAGAAAGGATCCGAATTTAGCAACGAAAATCTTGCCTTCAGATCTGTGATAGAAGGTGTACCCAACAGTCTCCTTTGGGTATCCTATGAAGACACATTTTTCCGATTTGGGTTCGAGCTTATCTGGTTGAAGTTTCTTTACATAAGCATCGCAGCCCCAAACTTTAAGAAACGACAACTTTGGTTTCTTGCCAAACCACAGTTCATAAGGCGCCGCCTCAACGGATTTTGACGGTGTCCTATTTAACGTGAATGCGCCGCCTCTAAAGCATAACCCCAAAACGATAGCGGTAAATCGAAATAGACATCATAGATCGCACCATATCTAGTAAAGTACGACACGACGCTCGACACACCATTTCTCCGTGGTGTTCCGGTATGGAGTTGCTAAACTATTCCACATTGTTTCAAATGTAAACCAAACTCAGAACTCAAATATTCTCCTCCACGATCAGATCAGAAACTTTATTTTCTTGTTACGATGATTTTCCACTTCACTCAAATTCTTTGAACTTTTCAAATGTTTCAGATTTGTGTTTCATTAAGTAGATATACCCATATCTGCTCAAATCATCTGTGAAGGTGAGAAAATAACGATACCCGCCAAGGCCTCAACATTCATTGGACCAAAACATCAAGATGTATGATTTCCAACAAATCAGTTGCTCGCCCATAGTTCCGAGAACGGCGTTTTGGTCATCTTGCCCATGAGGCACGGTTCGCAAGTACCAAGTGATTCATAATCAAGTGATTCCGTAAGCCCATCAAGATGGAGTTTCTTCATGCTTTTACAATCGATATGACCTAAACGGCAAGTGCACAAATAAGTTGCACTATCATTATCAACTCTGCATCTTTTGGCTTCAACATTATGAATATGTGTATCACTACCGTCGAGATTCAACAAGAATAGACCATTCTTCAAGGGTGCATGACCATAAAAGATATTACTCATATAAATAGAACAACCATTATTCTCTCGATTTAAATGAATAACCGCCTCGCATTAAACAAGATCCAGATATAATGTTCATGCTCAACGCCGCACCAAATAACAATTATTTAGGTCTAAAACTAATCCCAAGGTAGATGTAGAGGTAGCGTCGATCGCGATCACATTGACTTTGGAACCATTTCCCACGCCAAGATCGTCACCTCGCCCTTTGCCGCTGCTCGCCTATTCCAGAGTCCCTGCTTCGAGTTGCAAATATTAGCAATGTAACCAGATCAAATACCCAAAAGCTACTACGAGCTCTAGTAAGGTACACATCAATAACATGTATATCACATATACCTTTGTTCACCTTGCCATCCTTTTATCCGCCAAATACTTGGGGCAGTTCCGCTCCAAAGGTCCACCGCTTGCAGAAAACACTCGCTTCAGTGCTTAGGTCCAGACTTGGTTTTTTCTCTTGATCAGCAACTTTCTTGCTGTTCTTTTGAAGTTTCCTTCTTCTTCCTTTGCCCTTTTCTTGAAACTAGTGGTCTTGTTGACCATCAACACTTGATGCTCTTTCTGATTTCTACCTCCGCTTTTAGCATCGCCAAGAGCTCAGAATTGTCTTAGTCATCCCTTGCATATTATAGTTCATCACGAAGCTCTTGTAGCTTGGTGGCGTGATTGGAGAATTTCACAATGACACTATCATCCGGAAGATTAACTCCCAGCTGAATTAAGTGATTGTTATACCTGACATTTTGAGTATGTGCTCACCGATGTAACTATTCTCCTCCATCTTGCAGCTATAGAACTTATTGGAGACTTCATATCTCTCAATCCGGCATTTGCTTGAATATTAACTTCAACTCCTGAACATCTCATATGCTCCATGACGCTCAAAACGCCGTTGAAGACCCGGTTCTAAGCCGTAGCATGGCACACCGAACTATTGAGTAGTCATCAGCTTTGCTTTGCCGACGCTCACAACTTCGCTCAAGATCTCGCAGCAGGCTCGCTACCCAAATGGTGCTTCCAGACGTAATTTTTCAGGCAGCAATGAGGATAATCCTCGTTACGGACCCAGTCCGTAATTGCTACCATCATCTTTCAACTTTGCTTTCTCAAGGAACGATTAAAATTCAACGGAACAACAAAGACGAGCCATCTATCTACAAGAAACATAGACAAGCAAAATACTATCAGTACTAAGTTCATGATAAATTTAAGTTCAATTAATCATATTAATAAACTCCCACTTAGATGTACATCTCTAGTCATCTAAGTGATCACATGATCCAAATCAACTAAACCATGTCCATCATCACGTGAGACGGAGTAGTTTCAATGGTGAACATCACTATGTTGATCATATCTACTATATGATTCACGCTCGACCTTTCGGTCTCCGTGTTCCGAGGCCATATCTGTTATATGCTAGGCTCGCAAGTTTAACCTGAGTATTCTGCGCAGTAACTGTTTTGCACCTGCTGAAGATGGACGAGAACTTATCACACCCGATCATCACGTGGTGTCCGGGTACTACGAACTTTGGCAACGGTGCATACTCAGGAGAACACTTCTTGATAATTTTTAGTGAGAGATCATCTTATAATGCTACCGCCAATCAAAGCAAGATAAGATGCATAAAGGATAAACATCACATGCAATCAATATAAGTGATATGATATGGTCATCATCATCTTGTGCTTGTGATTCCATCGCCAAGCACCGCCATGATCACCATCGCCACCGCGCGACACCTTGATCTCCATCGTAGCATCGTTGTCGCCTCGCCAACTATTGCTTCTACGACTATCGCTACTCGCTTAGTGATAAAGTAAAGCAATTACATGGCGCTTGCATTTCATACAATAAAGCGACAACCATATGGTTCTCGCCAGCTGCCGATAACTCGTTACAAAACATGATCATCTCATACAATAAAATATAGCATCACGCCTTGACCACATCACATCACATCATGCCCTGCAAAACAAGTTAGACGCCCTCTACTTTGTTGTTGCAAGTTTTACGTGGCTGCTACGGGCTGAGCAAGAACCGTTTACCTACGCATCAAAACCACAACGATAGTTTGTCAAGTTGGTGCTGTTTTAACCTTCGCAAGGACCGGGCGAGCCACACTCGGTTCAACTAAAGTGAGAGAGACAGACACCGCCGTCACCTTTAAGCAACGAAAGTGCTCGGAGCGGTGAAACCAGTCTCGCGAAGCGACGCTGTAATGTCGGTCCGGCCGCTTCATCTCACAATACCGCCAACCAAAGTATGACATGCTGGTAAGCAGATGACTTATATCGCCCACAACTCACTTGTGTTCTACTCATGCATATGACATCAACGATAAAACCAGGCTCGATGCCATCATGGGGAACGAGTAATTTCAAAAATTTCCTACGAACACGCAAGACCATGGTGATGGCATAGCAACGAGAGGGAGAGGTCCGCCCACGCACTGTGAGACCGAAAGCGAAGCGCTATAACAACGCTGTTGATGTAGTCGACGCCTTCACGATCCGACCGATCCAAGCACCGAACGACGGCACCTCCGAAGTTCTGCACACGCTCAGCTCGATGACGATCCCCTGACCGATCCAGCAAAGTGTCGGGATGAGTTCCACAAGACGACGGCGCAGGACGATGTTGATGCTCCATCGACGCAGGGCTTCGCTTAAGCTCCGCGACGATATGACTTCTCCGCGCAGGCTTCGCTTAAGCTCCGCGACGATATGACCGGTGGAATATGGTGGAAGGGGCACCACACACGGCTAAGGAAAGATCCGAGATCAACTTGTGTGTTCTAGGGTGCCCCTGCCCCGTGATATAAAGGAGCCAAGGGGAGGTGGCCGCCAAGGAGGAGGCGACTAGGAGTCCTACTCCTCCGGAGTAGGATTCCCTCCAATCCTAGTTGGATTAGGATTCCTGAGGGGAAAGAGAGAGAGGGGCCGCCCACCTTCCTAGTCCCAATAGGACTAGGGAAGGGGGGCGCGCCACCTAGGGCTGGCCCTTTCTCCTTTCCTCCAAGGCCCACTATGGCCCATGTAGTTCCTGGGGTTCCGTAACCTCCCTGCATCTCAGAATTCTCGATTTCACTCGAACACTTCCGATGTCCAAATGTAGGCTTCAATATATCAATCTTTATGTCTCGACCATTTCGAGACTCGCGTCATGTCCGTGATCACATCCGGACTCCTAACAACCTTCGTGCATCAATACTTATAAACTCATAATGAACTCACATCAAACGTTGTTGCAAGGACCCTACGGGTTCGAGAACTATGTAGACATGACCTAGAACCATTCTCGTCAATAACCAATAGCGGAACCTGATGCCCATATTGGTTCCTACATATTCTACGAAGATCTTTATCGTCAAACCGCATAACGACATACGTTGTTCCCTTTGTCATCGGTATGTTACTTACCCGAGATTCGATCGTCGGTATCCAATACCTAGTTCAATCTCGCACCGTAAGTCTCTTTACTCGCTCAGAATACATCATCTTACAACTAACTCATTAGTTGTAATGCTTGCAAGGCTTAAGTGATGTGTATCACCGAGAAGGCCTAGAGATACCTCTCCGACAATCGGAGTGACAAAACCTAATCTCGAAATACGCCAACCCAACAAGTACCTTTGGAGACACATGTAGTACTTCTTTATAATCACCCAGCTTACGCTAGACGCTTGGTAGTACCCAAAGTGTTCCTCCGGTAAACGGGAGTTGCATAATCTCATAGTTACAGGAACATGTATGGGTCATGAAGAAAGCATTAACAACATACTAAACGATCAAGTGTTAAGCTAATGGAATGGGTCATGTCAATCACATCATTCTCCTAATGATGTGATCCCATTAATCAAATGACAACACATGTCTATGGTTAGGAAACATAACCATCTTCGATTAATGAGCTAGTCTTGTAGAGGCATACTAGTGACTATCTGTTTGTCTATGTATTCACACATGTATTATGTTTCCGTTAATACAAATCTAGCATGAATAATAAACATTTGTCATGGTATAAGGAAATAAATAATAACTTTATTATTGCCTCTAGGGCATATTTCCTTCAAGCCGCCGCTGTATGGAAGGAGAGTCCTCGCAAGTTCATCCGAGATTCAGCCGCTGCACTCAACATCCCGATGTCCACCCCTGCCGCGTGATCAGCGATTTTATCGT
The DNA here is from genome assembly GCA_021605205.1 of Aegilops longissima. Taxonomy (NCBI): domain Eukaryota; kingdom Viridiplantae; phylum Streptophyta; class Magnoliopsida; order Poales; family Poaceae; genus Aegilops; species Aegilops longissima. The sequence continues at coordinate 9,895 of JAHIAM010017667.1, read as the reverse complement.
AACATGCGAACCGCAGGATGAGGGAGGAGATGGCGATGTGCAAAGTCAAGGACGCCAGGAGCTATATGCCGGCGTCGACAAGTGTGCACGCTAAGAAGGAGGAGACTCCGTGAGAGAATGTTGGAGCAGGATCTCACAAGGAGGAAACCGCCCAAGAAAGAAGAGCCGCAAGGAACACATGAAAGAAGAAGAGCCAAGAAGTACTAGTTGTCGAAAGGTCCGCAAGGATGGTGCCGCCAAGAAAGCTAAGGCTGGTGGTCTGCAAGGAGGTTGCCCGACACCGATCGCTAAGCTGGGCGGTCACGGCAAGGTGACAGCTCCAACAAGCAAGATCGCAAGATTCACCGCACTAAGGGCCACGACCTCCAGAGCTGCAAGAAAGTCGAGCAGCTTGTTGAACAACAGAGGGCTGAGTACGAGCGCGAGACAAGGAGAAGGCCAGAAGAAAGCAGGCAGCTAGCAAGAAAAGACCTGCCGGGAGGACGCCGCAAGGCTAAGCAGCGAAGGAGATGACTCCCCGGCCGCGACAAGGAAGAAGACGTAATATGACAATGACGAATACATGGAATACGACGAAGCCGATGAGCAGGAGTTTCAAGGCAACGGAGGTCCTTTATGCTGACGGTGGTGCTTCTTCGCGATACCTCGACCGCCAACTCAAGCAATGGATGCGAGTTAATGCAGCAGAATCATTCAGAGTCGCATAGCCCTCAAGTGGTCCAAGACGCCCATCATCTTTGACATTGAGGACCACCCCGATCGCATAATCGCGGTCGGGTGCTTGCCGATGTTGGTATCACCAACTATCCGCAACCTCAAGGTCACAAAGATGTTGGTTGACGGGGCCGCCTGAACTGATCTCCTCCGCAGGCTCCGTAAGCTTCAAATCCCCGACAATGAAGCTCAAGAGACCGCACTTTCCAAGGAATCAACCCAGAAGGAGCAAGCAGGGGAAGATCACACTACCAAGAATATTTGGCAGTGAACTGAATTTCAGGATCGAGAGGGTCACATTCGACGTTGCCGATTTCCCATTGCTCCTACAATGGAATACTTGGTCATTCCAAAGACTCGCCAAGTTCATGGCAGCCTCTCATTACGCCTACAACCAGCTCAAGATGCCCGACCCGATAAGCGCTATTTCGTCCATGGCGAAAGAAGGATGCGCTTATCTGCGCCGACAAGATTTACCGGATGCAGCAGCGACAGATAGCAAATCACTTGCCGCTGAAGCTCCCTGGGAAGAAGAAGACCACCTTGCCCAAGAAGAACTCGATGCCCACTCGCAAGCGCACTCTTCTGAGTGCTGCGCCACTGCCGAGGACGCACCATCGAGCTCCACCGCAAGTGCAAGAAGATGATGGCAGCTCCGCCAAGACCAAGAAGGTGTCCGCTAAGGAGGACCAGACCGTGGTACCTTCACCATCGCCACGCTGACCCTAAATAGGAAAGGCCATTGCTTTCTCGCGGCGAATCGTCGATGTGTTTGCATGGCAACGCCCGACATCCCCTGCTCCTGTGAAAGTAATTGAGCACCACTTAGCTGTCCGTCTCATGGGCGCCCGCCAAGCAAAGAGTCGAAGTGCAAGGAGCGCCAAGAATTCATAGCGAAGAGATCAAGAAGTTGGAAGCAGCAGGCCTTGTCGGGGGGTACTCCATCCGACGTGGTTGGCCAATCCGTAGTTGTACGAAAGGCAAATGGGAAATGGAGACTTCAGATCGACTTTCGATGTTAATAAAGCTTGTCCCAAAGACCCATTTCTTGCCGCCAGATCGACTCAGATTGTTGACTCCATACCGATGTGATTTGCTTTCATTTCTGACGCATATTCAGGATATCATCGATCTTCATGGCGTAAGAGGATGAAGAGAAACCGCATTCATTACACCATGTGGCACATACCGCTTCATACGGATGCCTTTCGGTTTGAAGAATGCTGGTTCAACGCTCGCAAGAGTAGTCCATGATGCCTTTGAGCCACAAATGCACGTAAATGTAGAAGCTTACATGGATGACATAGTGGTCAAGAGCAAGGACAAAGCAACTCGTTCAAGATTTGATGAGACCTTTGCAAATCAGCGAAGATCAACCTTAAGCTCAACCCCGAGAAGTGCGTGTTTGGAGTCCCTTCCGCAAGCTTCTCGGTTCTTCGGTCTCAAAGGGGAATTGAAGCCAATCCCGACAAGATCAAAGCCATTGAGCAGATTGAAGCACCAAAGCGCCAAGGATGTAAGAAGGCTTGCCGGTTAGTGGCTGCTCTCAGGTTTATCTCTAGGTCAGCGAGCCTCGCCATTTTTTAAGATTTTGAAAAAGGCAGGTCCAATGAAATGGACTCCTAAAGGAAGCTGCGCGCAGACTTAAAGAGGTACTGTCCTCCACCAATACTTGTCGCACCTAAGCCACAAGAGAAGTTGTTGCTTATATAGCGGCAACCAATCAAGTGGTTAGTGCTGCGTTAGTAGCGGAGAGGGAGGCGATGATGAGCCGACAACCAAGACAGATGCATCCAGCGACAAGCAAGGGGTTCACAAGCTCGTCCCGATAAGGACGGATCGCGCAGGATTGCAGAAGATGCGAAAAGGATGGTGCAGGCCCAGCTTATTTGCTAGTTCCCTTCCAGGGGCTAGGTCGAGGTACTGTGTGCGTAAATTGCTTTTCGCCTCCTCATGGCCTCGAGAAAGTTGCGCCATTACTCCAAGCACATGAGATAACAGTTGTCACTGCTTTCCGCTAAGAGGATATTGCAAAATCCAAGCAATAGGCAGGATTGTCGAGTGGGCATCTGAACTGCAAGCTTTGGCCTCAAGTTTGAAAGCACTTCAACTATCCAAAGCAGAAGCACCGGCAGAGTTTATAGCAGAGTGGACGCCACGCAAGATGAAGAAATTCCAGAGACGAGCATCCCCGCCAAGGAAGCAAGTAAAGAGTGGTTGATGTACTTTGATGGTGCCTTCTCGCTGCAAGCCGGTCGTAGTCGCTTATCGCACCCACCGGAGAGCACCTCAAGTACATAGTCCAAATGCACTTTCCCAAGGAGCAAGCAACAAATAATACTACGAGTATGAAGGTTTGCTTGCCGGACTCAGAATAGCAAGAGACCTTGGGATCGTGAAGCTTATTGTCGTGGGTGACTCGCAGCTTGTCGCTCGCCAATTAAACAAAGATTATCGAGTCCGCTTGATGGAAGCCTACGTTGACGAAGTGAGAAAGCTAGAGGAGCACTTTGAAGGTCTCGCAAATGGAACACGCTCCAAGATCTCGTAATGATATTGCCGATGGCCTTCAAAGTGTGCCAGACTCAGTCTACCTGTGGAACCAGGAATTTTGTGCTCGTCGACTCAGCCAACTCGAACACCATCAACCGGACTGTAACAAGAAGAGAAAGTTGGTTTCGTGACTACTTTCCGCAGAGCTCCCTAAAGCCGCCGCCTAAGAAGGTCCCCAAAGTCAACGCAGAGTATCGCCGAGGAGCAATCTGCTCCGACAAGCCCTAGGGTTTGTTTCGCTAGCAGACGCCCCGACAAGTTTTGCCCGCAGCTTGTCGGGATCATCAAGCTTCGCTGAACCGCAGGTCCTTGCCGAGAAGCTATGTTCCGCAGCGCAGATTTGCCTTTAGTCCTTGTTGTCGAGCCGCAGCTCCAAAGATGGGCACAAGCAGATCGCCCATTTCTTCGCATGAGAACTTCCCAAGAGCAAGAAGAAGCGGAAAGAGTAGCCCGGCAAATAAGTATGTACCAGTTTGTCGACAACATCCTGCATGTAAGAAGACTCAACTGTGAAATTGAAGTGTATTTGCCGGAAGATGGATGTAAGCTGCTAAGGCGAGATACACGGAGGCATATGTGGTCACCACATTGGCGCAAGAGCACTTGCTCAAGGTTTCTTCGCCAGAGCCTCCAGATGCAACGCACAAGTAACATGTGAGCGCAAGGCCCATTCAAAACAGATACACCAACCAGCTTCAAGCTCTCCGACGATCCCTTTGTCTCCGCCATTTTCGTCCTGGGGTTGATATCTCGCCCTTCCCCGAAGTTGTCGGGGCTTTGAGTACTTGTACGCTGTAATCGACAAGTTCACAAAGTGGCCGGAAGTGGAAGCAAAGGAGGAAGGTGACAAGACAACAAGCAAGTTCTTCAGTCAATTGTTTGCCGCTTTGGGATACCTAACCGGATCATCACCGGCTAACGGCACCCAATTCACGAAGTCGCACCTTCATGCAAAGACGCCCAAGATCTTGGCGCTTAAGGTCTACTTTGCTTCGCTGCTCACCCGAGAAGCAACGGTCAAGCGAGAGGGCAATGTCAAGTGTCGAGGACTCAAGACCGTAACTTTGACAAAGGCGCAAGTGCGAAAAGAAATGGATTGAGGAGCTGCCGGTGGTTCTTGGTCGATCAGACGACGCCAAATCGAGCCATCGCCGCACACCTTTTCGCCTAGTCTATGGAGCAGCAGCTCTCCCACGAACTCAGATACGGATCACCTCGAGTACTCGCTATGATGAGTTTGAGCAGAGCAACGCGATAAGATGACGCGCGTCCTCGAGGAGGATCGCCTTCAGCTCAGACGAGCTGCTCGTTACAGCAAGCTTTTGCCGCTACCATAGCCACAAAGTTAATGCCGAAGCTTCGAGGAAGGCGACCTTGTTCTTCGCCGCTCAATCCGCCAAGAATTCCAACAAGTTGACGCTGAAGGGAAGGCCCTTATGGGTGAAACAAGTCACTAGGCCCGCGCTGTCCGCTTAGAGATCAAGATGGCGCTCCGTGAGCAACTCCGAACATAGAGCATCTTCGAAAGTTTTACCTATAGGCGGTTGTCCGAACCTGCTCCGAACCACCCTTTTGTACAAGTCTCGCCATTTGCATGTAATCCTTGTACAAAGCAGCGCAGACCTTGCTGCATCAAGAAGTTTCATGTGTTGCGCATAATTTGTCAATTTCATGCTTTCATCTTTATTATGCATGTATTATCTCGACATTTTGTGCAAGATCCACACCGTAAGTTTATATCGGCCACTAGGCTCCATAACTTTATTTTCTTCTTTCTTCTCAAAAGAGAGGAAGGTTCATCCACCCACAAGTTAACCGGGGAAGGAGAAGATAATGGTGTGGACCACCAAGTGTCGCCGAGGAAGTATCACCTTGCCGGAAGCAAACGACGTAAAAGCTGTTGCTAAGTTTAAGCAATCAGCTTTTAAATTTTCGTTATCTTCCTAACGATAGTACTTTGTATGGAAAACCTGGCGGAGGAACCAACTCAGAGCTTAGTCGCACCTTACTTTGTTTCGAGTCCGCTCAACAACTTAAGTGCGCGCGACTTAGTTATGCATAAGGTTGCTTGTCGAGGCAAGATCGCCAAGAAGCTGCCGACGTTCGTCACTCAGGCCATGCAAAGGTGCTCGTGACCGACAAGTTCCCTAAAAAGCGAGAGGGCACAAACATACAAGGGAAGGAATCAAGTAAAGGAAATAACATTGCAATTGTTGCCAAGATAGAGTATATTACAAAATAACTTTTCGCAGATCTAATAGATTGTTCTTCTAAACATGATCTCGCAGCGACAAGGAAAGATAAACTTCGGCCTAGTCCACGCGGTCGCCATCGAGCCTCTTGACTCCGCCACCCCGTCCCACGATGGTGCGATAAGAGCCTTGAGTGCTTCGACGCCGCCAGCCGGCAGTGACTTGAGGACGCGGTGAAGTTGACGCCGATTGCGGAAGGCCACCTTCATCACACCTTCGAGAGCCCCGCAGATTTGGCGCGACTCGCCGGCCAGCTGCTTTGGGATCTCTCTGAGCCGCCTGGAGACCCGCCAACACGCCTTGAAGAACAGGTGAGCTTGGCGCTGGGTTGAGGTTCTCGCGGGGAGTACCCAAGATCCACCCAGCTCCATCACCATTGTGGATGGCGGCGGCAAGGTCCACAAGACCTTCGTCAAAGGCATTATGCTATCTCTCGAGAGTATCCTGGCAACAAGGCTCGCCAACAGCTCTCGTGGCTTGATCTTCTCCAAGAGGCCTGCTTCCGCCTCCTTGGCGCGCCCAAAGCCTCCGCTGTGGTGGCGGCCAGCTCCAGATCCGCCTTTGAGTCCTTGGTGTCGAGCTTTTGATCTTCTCAAAGAAACGACCCTGCAGCTCGCCAAGAGTGTAGGTGTCCTTCAAGGCGCTGCTTCAGCCCGCGACCTCCTCCTCGCTTCCGGAGGGTGGCCTCTAGTTGTGCCACCTGCCTCCATTCCTTCTTGGCGGCCTCAGACTGCGCGGCTGGCCCTTTGCTCTTGAGTGTTCCACTGATTGCTTCACAAGCAAGACCCTGCCACCACCTTCTGCAGAGAGCTCGCCGCAAGCCTTTGCTGCTTCTCGACCTCGGCCTTCTAGGATGAAGGCCGTGCGCCTCAAAGAAGGTGCTCCCGCTCGCTATGTCCCGAGAGTTTTTGTTGGCGCAGCTTCTCTGCTTCTCCATGTCAGCCTCCCGCCCGACAAGCGCTTCCGTGACTCCATCTTAGCTTGTCGGGCGCAGAGCGACAGCAGCTTCTTCAGCAGCTCTCCTCGTGCTCGCCATCGCTGCTGCTTGGCCAACCAAGGATACCCAATGGAGGCGCAGCAGCTCCACGCCGAAAGTCTCCTCGACCGCCCGGAGCTCGATGCCCATGGAAGCTTGATGAAGACACCTTCCGCCTTCGGATAGGCGCTGGCTGGGGCTCTTCGAGTCTGTGCAGATCGGTGGCGGGGATCGGCGGTGCAGGCCACTGGCGCCTCGTGGCCTCAGGCGCCAAGACGATCACCGACCTCCTCACCTCAAGGCCAGCCTTGGCGGCCTCGCCAGGACCCATCAGCGCGCCTCCTCTTCCATGTTGGCGGGTTGCCATTGTTGCCAGAGCGCCCTCCTCGCTGGAATCCTCGCCCATCGGCTCTCCCAGATGGATCTGAGGATCGAGAAAGAAAGGACATAAGCGTAAATGTTCAGAAGAAGAACAAGAAAAGAACCCAAGGGAAATTTTCACAAGAAGATTACCGCAATGGGATCTCAGAGTCATGGTCTCCACCACGGAGGGTCGCGGTGCTGCCCCTTGCCGAGAAGCTCCCCTTGTCGAGAGGCCTCCTTGCCGGAGAGTGCTCCCTTGGCGGAGAGTTCTCCTTGGCGGCGAGTTGAAGAAAGCAAACTTCGGAGTGGCCTCCGGCCTCCTCGATGAGGCTGCTCGCTTCCTACACACATCAACAAGTCGATATCAGGATGAAGGAGCACCCAAGCACACCTAACCGTAAGAAATAAACCAAGTACTTACGCTGGGCCGGTGGGCTGCTTTAAGGGTTGCCGGATCCGGCAGGAGGTCTCAGACGGCTCTTTGTCGCCACGGAGATTCGCCGATGACCACCACCGAGTCTTGGCTCTTCGACCCCGAGCCTTCCCGAAAAGGAAAACGCTGTAATGAAGCAAGTCGACAAAGATAAAGCAAGAATTGAAGAATTACAAGTAAAGAGCGAAAGATCTTACTTCTTCCTCTTCTTCCTCGGAGGAGCGGAGAAGTCAAACCGCCCGGCGACGAGCCGGAGGAGTAGGCTCCTGACGCGCGTGCGGGGCGGGTCCAAGGCCCCGCCTGCTGGGGGGCATGAGGCGCCCTGCGGGCAAAGGTTTGCCGGGGAGCTGCTGGGCGGCGAGGCGCCGTTCCGCCCCACCCCGCCACCTCTCCAGCCTGGGAGGCGCTTTAGGCGGGGCCGCTGGCCTTCCCGGGCTACATGACGGGCGGAGGGAGGCGCCCGCAGGCTCGTGGCTCCTGGCTGGCTCGCCTGCTCCTCACGGCGAACTCCCTCGGGGCAAGGTTGCCCGCCTCGCCCTCGACGGTGAACTCAAACACGCCGGGCGGAGCTTCCGCCGCCTCCAACCTTGTGGGGCGCCGCCATCTCTTGCTCGGTGGTAAAGGGTGAGCCGCTTCGCCGCACGAATCGGCGTTCTTCCGTTGTCAAGAATTGTGCACAATGTCGCCGGCGGGCTCGCTAGTTGGAACGATTCCATGGGAATCGCACAACGGCATCATCGCACGGATGCGGTCAAGCTGGCGAGTTGTTGCACGAGGCACGACTCCCTCGGCAACATGAACCACTGGTGATCCCGATCAGCTTGAACAGCCCCGCAGCATGGCATCCACCCAAGATAGTAAAGTTCCAGCTCAGACGCGCCGCCTCATGATGTCCGCCGCTTTTGAATTCCAAGCAGGCCTCCCCTTCGCAAGGGCGCAATGCGGCGGCGAAGGAAGTCCGCGCCAACAGCTCCTACGGTAAGTCCGCATGCCCGAGGCGCAGGATCCGGTCACGGTATCTTCAACTTGGCATCTCCGCGCCAAGTTGCTCCAATCATTGCCGCAAGACTATGGGGGTTTGCGCAGGCAGTGAAAGGCCGTGGTCCTCCTCTAAGATCCAACACCAATCGGCTCTCCACTCCTCCCACTTGCCGCGCAGCCTCCGTCAAGATATGCTTCCTTCTTGCCGATCCCGAGATCCATGCAATCCTCCCAAGAAGCGGCTCTCTCAACACGGGCATGAAGTAATGGCGAAAAGTGCTACATTTGGTGGACTCGCAAAGTTCTCGGAGGTGGAAACTGCCATGGTGAGGACGGCGTTGGGGTGAAATCAAGGAGGCGGAGGCCATATGTGTTCATGACATCGCAAAATAATTGAAAAGGCGGCAGAGCCCGCAGGGAAGAAAAGCCAAGAAGGGGTACCCATGGAAACCTTCTGATGTGGCGGCGAGATCACCGCGCTGGTGGCCATGCCGCTTATTAAAAGGTAATACAGCCCGCAGCCCTTCGCTGCTGTGGGATCAAAGAGGGCTCGCCTTCCGAAGCGCCAGAGCCATGGCCGGCCGATTTCACGCTTTTCCCTTGTCGGCTTTCGAGCCATGGGGAGGTGGTGGAGGAGGTCGACGGTTGGTGGCGCCGTGGCAATAGGGGGGAGCGCCGCTTCTTTGGACTTGAGAAGAAAGAGGGAGCGGCGGTGGTTTTTGATGTGACAAGAATGGCAAGTGGGCTGCTTCGCCTCTGCTCCCCGCTATAAGGAGGGAGGGGGCATGCCCGATTTTCCCATTAAAGAAAGCCCCATGATCTTCCCACGACGCCACGTCCGAACGTGCTGCCTGTGGGGGACGTGGTGGGTCCGAGGCATAATGGCGCATCTAGGCCGCTCGTTCTGCAGACGCTTTTGGGCCTGCCCAACGAGCTCGGCGCGAGGTGGCCTGTGCCGGGCTCCGTAGTGTACTAGAGTAGGGGTACCTAGTATCCCAACTCGCACGGGCAGCTGTAGCACTGCAGTGGCTGGCCTAGTGACCGCCTATGTCCTCCGCTGCCTTTGGAGCCATTCAAGAACAAAGTATCAAGGCCCCGCAAGAGGAGCTTGCCGGAAGGCCACCAAGGCACGAGGAACAAGACCCCGCAAGGAGCTTGCCGAAGGCTTGGTGATCGACAAGCTCCCGAGGTGACAGGATTCAGCCAGCAAGGTGCTTACGCGCAGTAACCTCTTCATCTCCGCCCAGCTCATCCGCCAACGGTCGCCATGGGGCTTTCCCGCACGCTGTCAATGGCGTGCAGCCACCGGGAGCAGCGATAAGGCCCGACAAGCTACCATCGTGGCAAACGGGGCGACTTGACGGTCCCTCAGTAGACTCGTTCAGCGAGGACGGCATTTATTAGTCTTGTCCCTGTCACGAGTTAGGTATAGAGCATCAGACATCGTATGTTGTTGTACCAACATGCTTTTCCCATTTTTGCCCTCATCTCAAGCAGCACCGTGGTGACCCCTTGAGACTATAAAAGGAGGCCCATGTGCAACGAGAAAGGGTTCGCCTGTTGTTCATTCGACGGATTCGAGACCACACTCACTGTGCTAGGTTTTGTAGCCTCATTGCCCCT
>JAHIAM010017665.1:0-12708 GCA_021605205.1 Aegilops longissima | reverse complement strand
CTGGAGCTCCACCGGAGAACATCCACTACAGAGCTTCTACATCATCACCATAGCTCATCAGGTGAAGTGTGAGTAGTTTACTTGATTACCGGGTTCATAGCTAAAGCTAGATGGCTTCTTCTCTCTTTTTGGATCTCAATACAATGTTCTCCCCTCTCTCATGGAGATCTATTCGATGTAATCTTCTTTTTTGCGGTTTGTTTGTTGAGACCGATGAATTGTGGGTTTATGATCCAGCTTATCTATGGAAAATATTTGATTCTTCTCTGATTCTTTTATGTATGATTGAGTTATCTTTGCAAGTCTCTTCGAATTATCCGTCTGGTTTGGCCAACTAGATTGGTAGTTCTTGCAATGGGAGAAGTGCTTAGCTTTGGGTTCAATCTTGCGGTGTCCTTACCTAGTGACAGAAAGGGTTGCAAAGCACGTATTGTATTGTTGCCATCGAGAATAACAAGATGGGGTTTTTATCATATTGCATGAATTTATCCTTCTACATCATGTCATCTTGCTTAGGCGTTACTCTGTTTTTAACTTAATACTCTAGATGCATCTTTGGATAGCGGTCGATGAAATAATAGTAGTGAATGCGAATCGTTTAGATCTACTTGTTTTGGATGTGATGCCTATATACATGATCATTGCCTAGATATACTCATAACTATGCTCAATTCATCAATTGCTCAACAGTAATTTGTTCTTAGTAGAATATTTATGCTCTTCAAAGCCACTAGTGAAACCTATGGCCCCAGGTCTATTCTCATCATATCAATCTCTATCACTTTTTTACTTGCTTTGTTTTACTTTTCACTTTGCATCTATCTATCAAAAATACCAAAAATATTATTTATCATCTCTATCGGATCTCACTCTCATAAGAACCGTGAAGGGATTGACAACCCCTAATCGCGTTGGTTGCGAGTAGCTATCGTTTTATGTGAGTCACGAGGACTTGTGCATAGCCTCCTCTTGGATTGATACCTTGGTTCTCAAGCGGGGAAATACTTACGCTCTTGTGATGCATCATCCTCTCCTCTTGAGAAAACCATAAGCTCAAGGCGTAGCAGGTACGGTATTTGAAATCGATAGTTGCCAATATTTTGCGGAATGTTGATTCATTTTACATTTGGTGAAATTTTGGCACTATGCATTCTTTTATCTATTTTAAGGAAAGTCATGCCAAATTTTTTCTTGGTTCTAAAATATCGTTTTGCTCTACCCAGACGACCATAGTCGCCGATGACGAAGAGCATCGTGAATAGGTTTGAGATCACGAGGCGAGATGCTTCAAAACGAGGCGGAGATAATATGTCCGTGTCGAAGATGCAAGTGAAGAGCCTTATGCGGACCAGTTAACGGGTCTGGGACCACCTGCTCTTGTGTGTTTCATGGATGGCTATCGGTGGCAAGGTGATGAAGATGACTATGAAGTCATCCAGGGGACGGGCAAGAAATGAGGAAGGGCAGCAAGACAACCACAGCTCTCGGGAGAAGGCGAAGAATCTCGAGGACATGATCCACGGATGATGCTGTACAGATCATCATGTAGAGATGCGGACATGGTGATGAGGAAGTTGCGGAGCGGTCGAAGGCATGATCATGAAGATGAAGATCTTGAAGCCAGGCGGATGTGATGGACCATCGATGGGCTGGGTGCGGACCCTCATATTCAAACTGCTTCTCAAGAAGGCGGATAACACAAGAGCTGCCGCTTGAGAAAGCCAAGATGGATCAAGCGGAGATGAGCAGCGGTTACTCCATTGTAAAGGATCAGGCCGAGTATACCGCTGAAAGTAAAGCTCATAGTTACGGAGATGAAGGTAAAACACAAAATGACCGATGCATGGCAGGCGAGAACATGTCATTACAGGCGACGTCTTCCCAAAGGGAACAAGTGACCAAACCAGTTCGAGGAAGAAAATCGTGTGTCCTCTGGATTTACGGCGTGTAAAATACCATGTGTGCATGAACAATTGCATCATTCATCCGGGGCGAGCACGGAGTCTTCCATATGTCGGTGTTTGGCGTCACTCGATACAAGAAGAGGAAAAGCTCCTCGAAAAGTGGTGTGGTACTTTTGATCACTCCTCGTCTGCGGGTATTTCGGACCCTAAAGTAGCAAAGATCCTCGTTAACCTTGAGATAGAGGTGGAGAAGAAGCGAAGATAGCGCAAATGATCCGGAGATAATAAAAAGACAAGATCTTGAGTCACCCAAAGGATGCGAGCCGATGGCAAGCGTTGAACTTTGAACACCAGAATTTGGGAAGGATCCAGGAACATCGTCTTTGGGCGCGAGCACGATGGAGTCAATCGTTTGGCAGAAGACACATATCACGGCATGTTTGTGTGGATGTACAACCTTCCCACAGTTTGTGCATGAAGAGGAAGTACATTCACATGGTATGCTAATTGAAGGGCCAAACAACAGGAACGACATCAATCGATCCGGGGCTGGAAGAGGAGCTGACACGGTGGAAAACGCCCCAATACGTGGGACGCCGCAGAAAGAATATTTCCTGAGAGCCGACCGCCACAACGGGAAGACTATCTCGTTACGGATATTCGGGCGGTGGTCCAGGATTTTCCGATGCGCGTGCATGGATGACACAACGACCCAGCTAGATAGAGATCCCGGTTCGAAAACCGTTCATGGGACATCAAGGTGGCTTGCGACGATGACCCGTGGAGGAAACGCAAGGATCTGTCGATGGTGAAACCAACTCAAGACGCCCACAGGAGGCCAGGAAATAGACCAGCTGTTGAAAATTGGAAAGATTGCCCACCGCCGAAAGAAGAAAAGGCGCCGAGCCGAAAGAAGCGAAGGCGCAGGCGCCAAGGTATGGAAAACGGGTCTGCTCGACTTCGATCGAAGATCCACCGCAGCCTCAAGCCTTGATTCATGCATATCACGAAGAACGGTAGAGTCCGCTTGGTACCCGCCAACATGGTAGAGGACCAAAGATGGGCCAAGCAAGGGCGTTGAAATCAATGGGCATCGTGGAGGAGCTTCACGCTAATGATGATGATGATGATGAGGCGGGACATGGAAAGTCGCCGAAAGGAAAAAGGCCAAGAAGACCGGAAATGACTACCTCCCCATGCTTCACTCTAAGTCGAGGAGATCGGCAGTTTTTCACCGCCAAGGGAGTAAAACTTCCTTACGGTTAACCGGGAAGATAAGGATACCAGACCCCCAAGGTAGTTCAGGGATGAAGTCTCAGATCACGGCGATGACCAGAATTTCCGCCAAACGGGATCATGGACGCCACGTCCGGGAACGCTATTTGGCCTATGCAACTTTTTCGACGCCATCTCTAAGTCGTTTGGGAGGCAACTCGGCTAGGAAGAGATCGGGGATACTATGCAGCTTGAGATGTACTTCCCCCATTCTTCGACGTATGGTGCATCCGCTGGTCCATATCTGGAGGATATCATCCAACTGGGCCGACGCTTTACACACATGATGCCGCTCGAAGGATGAATGGTGTCATCAAAGGAATTTCGAACATGTCACGCCCGAGGGAAGATAGCCGGGGCTTTTCAATCAAGAGTGCATCTCCCATCGCACGATTATCTAGGCATCGAGGACCCCGCTTCGCCCGTAACGCACCTCGGGCTCGCCGGATGGGGTCACCGTGAGGGTCGCCAAATGCATGTCGACCGAGGGTCGATCCCGACTTTGAAAGAGCAAACCTAGTCGCTTACAACAATAGACGGGTCATCCTTGGGTTAGAGCACAAACCTTTATTGAGAAGACGACAATGACCGAGGCCAACAGAGGACGGACGGAGATATAATCAAAGAGCACAACTCATGTTTCACGCGTTGGTTCAAGGAAGCTTCGTCACTTTTACATGAGGATTCTTCCCGGAAGAACAACTCATATTCCTTGTCACAGGCCGAGCACAACCTGATGACCTATGAGGCGACGATATCAACGGCTACACATTCTACACCGAGGACAAGGACATGAAGAGCGATGGTTATCGTAACTCCGGGTAACGAAGGACAAAGATACAGAAGGATCGAGGAATCTGGAGTGAACCGGAGAGAAGGTCCCATGTTCCGGGTCGATGGGCCAAGAGCGCCCTAAAAGAAGACCATTTCACCACCATGGTTATACCCGGAAATCCAAGACCGGCGCAAACGCCACCACAAAAATGAGCCATGGGTACTGGCCCCAAGTGGACCAATGTTTTTCAACCAACCCAAAGCCCAAACGGTTGTCTGAGGAGAGGCAAAAGGAAGATCATCAATGGATGGAGAAATGAGCAAGACTTGAAAGACGGGCACCCAAGATCGAAATGACGAACCGATGAAGTAGCAGATACACCACAAGAAGAAGCAGACCACCTACCAAAGGACGTCGCTCCACAAGAACTCCATTTAAAAAAGAAGGGCAAGAAGATTGTGAACAGATAGCTAGCTAAGATCGATTGTATTTAAATTGTAGCCTTCATTTCTCGATTGTATTTCAGGGCACTTTAATTTTGAACTCATGAATATTTTTAAATTTCATGGACACTGATCTCGATCCCTCCATCTCGATCGCATCCCACCTCGCCAGATCCGTCCCCGCCGAAAGCACCCTCGATCCTCTCCCCGGCTCCACCCACCGATCCAAGACCTCCCACTCCACCGCCACGCCATCCACCGACTCCTCCCCCCCCCGGAACCCCCACCTCTCCCGCACCCGACCTCCCGCCCGACTAATCCCACAAATGAATGCAACTAAATTAAAAAACAAATTTGATTATATTTTCAAATAAAAATTTGATGATATTTTCAATAATAAATTTGATGATATTTTTTCATATTCATAAATATTTTCAAATAAAAATTTGATGATTTTTTAAAAAATTATTATGTTTTTATAAAAAATATTATTATGATTTAAACAAGTTTGAACATATTTAAACACAAATAAATATCAAACATCAATTTAAATTTGTTAACATGGCAACAAATGCATATTATTTTTCTACATGAAATTTGACTCAGCATATGTGAATGTTACATTTGGATGCATGGATAAAAAAATGTGCAAAGAAAAATGCATAAAAAAAATTGGGGAGCCTGGAATCAAACCCGACCTCCTAGTGTGTGGCGGAACTAGGCAGGGTGTGTTCGATGGAGATATTTAGGTGGAAATCCTAGTGCTCAATGAATCAATTTTTTTTCTAATGGGCATCAGGGGTGGGTGCCATTTGCTGTAAGGGCTAATTTGTCCTCCCCTCCAACCTCCTCCTCCCCAGACCCCACTGACCTCCGACCTCCATTGTCCGCCTCCTTCCCAACCAGATGTTCCGGGCGACCCCCCTCCTCAGGGTATTGGCACCTGCCCTCGACCCGGATCCACCCGAGCCTCCTTGAACGGATCGGGGGGCCAGGGTTCCCACCCCCCGCCGGCCCCCTCCTCTCCTCCACCTCCCGAAAGGAGGCCTCCCCCCAGAGCCCGAGCGACCCTGACGCCCACGCCGCCTGCCCCCCCACCGGGTCATCCAAGAGTCGAGCCAAGGATTGTGACCTCCCGCCAACCCCGAGCTCCCCGCTTCCTCTCCGGCCCAGGGTCTCGCCCCTCCCTCCTCTCCCAGCCCGGCCAAGAAGGGCAACGCCAATTTGGTTCTATGAGAAATTGGTTCTGATGATAAGATTAGGGTACAAAATTACTAATTTTTAGTATATGAAGCAAAATCAAATGCAATTTGTTTTATCAGAAAGATTAGGTATTGAATTTTCAGCAACCCTTGTTTTCTTTTACAAGGGCAACCCCAACCACTAACATAAGTAAACTGTTAACATTTTTTCGTAAAAGGTAATCAAAAGAATAGCAATCATTTTTCCTTTTCAGATAATTACATAGTATTGACACACAGGAGGCTGGAACGAAAGGTTAAATGCACGAATTAGGGTAGCGATATTTCTTAACTTGAAACAATCAAATTAAGTATTTTTAATTAAAATTGACAGATTGCTCGCCTTCGAGAAACGCAAAAAACCTCCCGCTTTGGACCATGTTTTCCCCAAAGCTCCTTCCAAGACCAAACTACAACTACTGTTTTGCTTCTTCGTTATTACTCAACTCCACCATGCCCGGAGGAAGGGGCGGGTTATGGTGGTTTAGATAAAGTTGGTTGTTAATGGTCGATGTTGGTTGTGGCTCTTAAGAGGTAAATTAATTTTGTGGAGTTAGTGTTGAGTAATTAAAATGAGCCTCATCATTCATGAGACTCGTTTTGGAGTACTAAACTAACCCGCAAGTATTCATTTTACAAGATTCCATGATTTTTAGTTAACAAAGAATCCATGGTTTTTAGTTAAAAAGAATCCATGATTTTTTAGAAAAGAATCCATGATTTTTTCAAATGATCAAGATGCTTTTTTATTAAATGAATGTACTCCATGCATTTTAAGTTAACAACCTAATTTACTCCTTTATTCATTGTCATGATTCCTTAATACTAAATCAACTTCATTAATTTTCGTACGAGAGTACCTTCTTCGAAGAGGAGAAAAATGTTCTAATGCAAAGCAAAGCAAACACTTGGATCAAAGGGAATCAAAGAAGACGGCAGAGGAGCAAAGAAATAGTTCTTCAAGTTAATGAAAACAAAAGCTTATATCTAAAAATGAGTTAGCTAGACTCAAATTTTGAGTTGGCCTTTACATAAGTTTAGATAAAGTTTCGCTTTAGAGTATTTATTTGTGTCGCTTTGATACGGTTTGAGAGCAACTACATTTAGTTTCTGACTAGTTGGAGAATTTTATGTTGGGACTTGGGTGAATGTAACTGCATTATACTCGATTTTGTCATAGTTGATTGAGGACTTATAATGTAAAGTAATAGTTGTTGCAAAATATTGATAAAGTATATACATTGTCACCTAGGTTGAGCTGATTTTGATTTCGAATGGGGGGGGACAAAGATATTTATATGTTCATTCTTGAGGGTACGATTCTAAACTATTGATGATTTTTTTGGGTGACCTATTGTGGGAATAAGTTTTATGTTGAGTGATTTTTGTCCATATGAAAGCAGAGGACCATATGGTCTATGGCCTTTTCATCCATAGAAAGTAGAGGCCATTTTGGTGCTAGTTTGTGGGTTTTGTCTTCCCACCACGTGTCGTGATGAATTTGGTTCCCGGGAGGCCCTTGAGTTTGCCAATGTCATTAACTTCCGCCCGCAATTGGGAATATGTCCTATTTTAGCAAAGGTCATGCTGAAATTTTCCGTGAATTTTAGCATGACTTTGCTAAAAATAGACATATGGGGTACTTTAACAATGCATGGGTTGTATCTTAGTACTTAGTTAAGTAGGATCAATCGCCTTTATTCTTGCTGATTAAACCATAGGTAATAGAGCCAAGGATTAGGCCCAACTTAGAATTCTCCTTAGCATTGATAAACCCTAGATGATAAACCCAACATAGGTGCCAATAGAGCCAAGTGATTATGCTAAGGATTAGGCTCAACCTAGGATGCCTGGCCAAAACCCTAAATGATGAAACCTTGGCTTTAAGGGTGCCTCGTGTCGATGAGAACCTAAATGATGTACGCTAGGCTTTTAGGTGCCTGGCCGACAAACCCTAAATGATAAAAGCTTAGCTTTTAGGATGCCTCTCAAAACCCAAAATGATGAGACCATGATCTTGTTCCTTGACAATAACCAAATTTTTGACCAAACTTTTTTCCTATTTAGAGCAAAACATGGCCCACAAGGATGAGGCCCGGTTGAAAGGCAAGCAATTCGAGCTTCCGGAGATGGAGGAACAACCTCACCGCTATGAGGAGCCGGAAGACACCGATCCGACTACACAACCCCTAGTGGCGCGGGATACACACTAATGGTGCCGCCGAGGATCCCACCATGGTGCCACCGAGGATGCCACCATGATGATGGCGCGACCAACGGCAGCCAACAAGAAGCTGGACCGGGCCCAACGCCTCGACCGGCCAAGGAGGAATTTACCAATTGACTCCACGGCATCCAACGAGCCCAAACATATAGTCAAGGGGTACTTGGCCCAGCCGGGGCATTTCCTGAGCACCGCCTCGATCAACACCGAGAACCTTGGCATAAGGGCCGAGGGAATTTGCAACCTCCTCTTCACGGCCGCAGAACGATACAAGTTCCCCGCTGAATTTGAAAACACACGCCTGTGGAATAAAGTGAAAAGGCGCCTCACGAGGATGAGCACGGCCGGCACTTGGAGAAGTGGTGAAGAGAATGATTGAGAAAGGTGATAGTTATGAGAAGATCAAGGCGAAAAAATCCTTCAATCAGGTGACTACAAGGAGTTCAAGATCGGAGAGAAACCTCCAATCAAGTTATGGAAAGAAATGGGAGTTGAACTTAGGGAACAAAAATCGTCCCCGTTACAGAGTGCCGAGCCTATATGGGACAAGGAGGACGGAGGTTGAGCAAGGCCTACCGCCCCCGAGAAATACGGACAAGCGCATCAGAACTATGTCAGGCCCACAAGGAGGACCCGATAACAAAGGAGCTTACCACGGATCCAAAGACCGGGCGCTTGAGCTTGTTCTGCTAAGGAGACTGAGAAAGCGCTGGGTCGCCCTCAGAGCACCCCTCGCTTGGGACAAGACTTAAATAGGGCGTTGAACAACAAGGATAAGCTCAAGAAGTCCGTCACTGGTCGTGTGGCCGCAAAGGCTTGTCCACAAAATGGTCATCATACTATACCCAGGGCTTAAAGGAGAAAAAGACCAGCTCGGAAAGCCCGGCCACAGGTTCAAGAACTCAAGGCACAAGTGGCGCGGATTCCGGAGATTGTCCAAGAGCAAGTGCAACAACAACGGATCGACGCCACCAGCATTATGCCTCACCTTGATTCATGGGTGACGACGTGGATTGGGTGCACAGGCCGCTTCCCAATTCCCATTTTCATGCCAGAACTGCACAACACGCAAGGCGGCGCCATTGGTGTCTCCGCGGCGGCGATTGGTGTCTCCGACGCCGCACGACCGCATTGAGCTTAATGCACCCGGGTACGCCGCCGCACTCGCCAAAGAAGCGCCCCTCCGGTTGCCAGACCCGCTGGCGGTTTTGACATTAGCCGAGCTCGACGCCCATCACGGAATTCACTGCTTCCTCGCCGAGGACTTCATCTCCTTGTTTTGATCGGGCATCCTCGACGCCTACAATGTTCAGCAGGCCCCGACGTTATGCATTCCCGCACTTCGTGAACAACGAGTTGGTCGATGTCGCCAAGGGCAAAATTTTCAACCGGCAACCCCTGTTCCACGCTAAACCGATGCCACCCACCGTATAGGGTTCAACGGTTCGGTGCTGCCAAAGGCGCGAGAAGTTGTTACCTCCGATTCACCCGCCGGCCGACGAAGATGATCCGATGACCTCGCCGCTAAGCCTGCCCTTCGCTGGTCAAGAGCCAGATTCGCTTGGGGGGGGACACCACCCCAAAGACAACACCGCCGCGGCCCGCCAAGCCATGGCAAGACCGCCAACGCTACCAGACATGCCGACATCCCTATGGCAAGATCCGAACATGCATATGGCATAGATCCGGACGACGACGTAAACGACGACGTCCAACATGGGGTACGATGACGATTATGGCCTCTTTTCTCAAGAACTCCAACCAAGACGCATCGCGGTCTAGCTGGTACCGGAGAAACACAGCCTTGCACGCCCGCTTCGCCTGGAGACGCCAGCTGCCGATTCACCGAGCCTCGAGAGCCGAGGTGCCAAATATTATCACCCAACACACTCAAGAAGGCGGTCTGAGGAACTCGTCCCATTACAACAAAAGATGAAGGGGAAAAGAAAGAGTAACAAGGGCACCCAGACACCGAGTATGATCTTGCTCCGGACGGGCCACCGCCACCAAGGATATCTCGAGGAGGGTGCATGTGGCGGTAGGGCGGCTTACCGACAAATATTCTCAATGCGCAACCGGCATGCGGAGTCCGCATGATAGTGTTCTTTCTTTGGAGAAGTGGCGCCCTGAGAGAATGAAGTGGCATACCGGTTTCGGGCCAAGGTGCCGAGGCCAAGGGCTTTGTGGATGGTGCCATCGGGGTAAGATCGTCTGCCGTTTGATGACATCTTTGCTATGTTTAACCTTCATCCGCTGACTACACCTTCGTCGGCGTTCCCGAGTATGGAGATGCGGATCATTAGAGACAAGACCCCACATTGTGATAGTCAATTTCTAACGCAAGAACTTTGCAAAGACTGGGACCGCATGTCGCGAAGTTCACTCAACGCCATTCGCAAACAAGATAAGGATAACTTCCTCGGCCTTACTTTCCAGTAAGTCATCCCCTAACCACCCGAAATATGATTTCTTATATTTATCGTTTTTTTCTAACATTTCGTTTCTGTGCTGACAACTTGCACTCATCCTCTTAAGCCCTAAATATTCCATGGAGATTTCGACCCCGTGACTCCAAGATAGATTACACAAATATCAAGAAAGTTCTTGATGATGTTCTCTGGCCAGCCAAATCTGGAGGCACCTTCACCAAGCCGTCAGAGGGTAGGAACGGTTCACCCAAATACAAAGTTCTCCGTCAACATAGGGCGGCGGGGATGCCTAACGCCCATCACATGAGGGCATCGACGGGACCATCATCACCTTCCGCTACCGATAATCTCAAAGATTGGGCCACAGTTGTGGCAATCCAGGCGACATTAGACAAGAATTCTTTTGATCCAAATGAGTTTTGAGATTATCCATCAAGATGTCCTTCGACTGGGCAGTTCTACCTCGATATCAACCGTCCAAAAAGGAGATGATAATAACGATACAAATGGCTGATAATGCCCATGATTTCATGACCATCACGACATACGGCGGTTTCCACCCTCCGTCCCATGAGTCGAAATAAAGTAGTGATGGTATGTGTAGTTCAAACATTGATTGGCTCATGTTGTAATTAAACTTTTAATGAACTTGTATGTCTCTTTGGTTTGGACAATGTTCAACTTAGATGTAATCGATGTTATTTATTAGTAGGACCATGAATCGTGCATTAATGTCTTGCTTTTCTTCGATCCTTTTGTTGCATACTTATATATTGCTTATGTATTGTCTCGTTTTTGCTTGCATAGAGATGCCATCGCTGTCAGGTACAAGGGTAAGGTTCCTGAGTTACCGACGGGAGGAGTGTCGAGACAAAGTTCACCGTTTCAGCGGTAATAGTTACAAAGGGTACACCACTAGGGCGAGGCGAAAGATACGCCCGCTATCTAGCGGGAGAGAGGAGGGAGCGTTGAGGAACCGGATGAAGACCAGCATCGCGATGATGCTCATCGTGATGACCGCCCTTCTTCTATGTGATGGTAGTTTAGATGATCGACATCGATTGTAATGGAAGAAAACTGCCACTGTAGTCTCGAGACTTGTAATGTTCTATCTTTGTTGGTCTTTTGAATTCGAGACTAATATGATGAATTGCATTCCAGACTAATTTCTATTGTATTCGGGAATCAGGCGGTGGGGTGTTGTCTAAATTTTGTCCAATAATATATTTTTAACTGTGAAAATATCGAAAAGAAAAAATCCCTAATATTCATACTAGTGGCACACCACACAAGACACTAAGGCGACCGTGATAATCACACTAATGGTATCACTATTGGTGCGCCATTAGTATGCCAAAGCACATGGGTACATATGGCCCTCGGGAGGATACTAATGGCGATTTTGGGCTATACTAATGGCGACTACTTGGGCCTATTAGTAACTGGGGATACTAATGGGATTAATGGTGCGCCATTAGAATTTAATTTAATGGCGTAGGTTAGTGGCACACCAAGAGCGCCATTAGTAGGCAAAACCGGCCCACTAGCAGCCTTTTCCTAGTAGTGTAAAATCAGAGCATCCCTAATGACAAAGATATTGAAGAAGTGTGATTAGAATAATAGTACCGTGAGGGAGTCCGGATTAGGGGTATCCTGGACTATATCCTTTCCGGACTTTGACTATGAAGATACAAGATTGAAAACTTCGCCTCGTTCCGGATGGGACCTCCGGCGGGAAGGCAAGCTTGGGATATGGATATGTAGATTCCTCCCATTGTAACTGCTCTATGTAACCCTAGCCCCTCGTGTCTATATAAACGGAGGGTTTAGTCCGTAGGGACAGAACAACAATC
Source organism: Aegilops longissima (assembly GCA_021605205.1). NCBI lineage: Eukaryota > Viridiplantae > Streptophyta > Magnoliopsida > Poales > Poaceae > Aegilops > Aegilops longissima. Next base: position 564 of record JAHIAM010017665.1, on the reverse strand, counting down.
ATACCATAGGCCTTTCTAGGGTTTAGCCCTTATCTCTTTGGTAGATCAACTCTTGTAATACTCATATCATCAAGATCAATCAAGCAAGAAGTAGGGTATTACCTCCATCGGAGGGCCCAAACCGGGTAAACATTGTGTCCCCCGCCTGACCATCCGCCTTAGACGCAAGCTCGGGACCCCCACCGGATCCGCCGGTTTTGACACCGATTTGGTGCTTTATTGAGAGTTCCACGCGTTCACCGTAAGGCTTGATGGCTTTTTTCATTGATAGGCGCGGTCCGGATGAGGTCTTCCTCCCGACAGATTTCAGATTCGGGCGGTTGCAGCCCAAAACTCGCCCATCCGGAGATCGAGAGCTACGCCCGGGAAGGTTTGGAAACTTGAATTACAACGCCGACATCCATAGAGACTTGATCTTCGATGGATTCGAGCCCATGGTGTGCCGCACGATCACGACGAAAGCATGATATAGCTCCCTTGGACAAGGTTCGGAGATCACACCGTATCCGCCTTCAACTGGAGCAATTTTATGCGAGGACGGGCGGGTAGACCCACCTTGATGCC
>JAHIAM010017664.1:0-12235 GCA_021605205.1 Aegilops longissima | reverse complement strand
ATTGCATGACCCCATTATTACCGAATTTTACTTTGGCCGGTTTATCATAAGACATGATATATATACAGAAAATAACCGAACATCGTGAATAAGAAAAACCTAGACTATACAATAAAGAAATTACGGCATATTACATCCATGGCATCAAAGTTCGCCACTATGATAATAAAGCACAAGGCATAACAGATTACATACACTGGCATCAAAGATCGCCACCAAAGGCAAATAAACACCCGACAAAATAATATACAAAACCGACAACACTTCAATAGAGTTCAAGAAAGGTTAGCCCTTGGGAGCTGCAAAGAAGCGCTTGAGCAAGATGATGAGATCGCTTTGTTCAACACTTATATCTTCCTCACTCGAAAGATAAACAAGGATAGATGAGGTTTTGCACGTAAAAGTATTAGTACTTTAATTCATCACATTTCTTATCGATTTAATAAAGTGACACGCTTTAAAATTGCATTAACACAATATGGTATTGTTCAGTCAAGACATGGCAGGAAATGACATTGTGAAGGAGTTGCCACTTCACGACAACACCGGATTACGATCAAGAACTCATAAGTATCAATCGTTAGTGTGCTGTCAATTTATACCATTTCAGATTGGCAAATAAAGAGTCGGTTTAAATAATAGTAGAATGATATGACATTGTTCATAGTTAAGACATTGCGAATATGACATTGTGTCAGTAGTGGGTAGGTTCACCACACCACCGGATTACTTAATGAAGAATATAAGCATACATGCAAAGGCAAAAGAAGATCACTTGCTCAGATAGTTTAATTTATATGGTATGAAGAAGGAACTTGGTTGTACAACTGAAAACTTAAATTGAGAAAGGACAAACTTTGTTTATGAACTACATAATAAACTTTAATAAGCAATTTGATGCAAACACCAAAATAAACAGCAGTTCATGCCTAACCAAATATATACAACAAAGTTTGAAGGCTTGAGATGGACAAACTTACATTATTGGTGAAGACAGGCTCTATAAAGGCCTTGTCCATGCTGATGGGGGGGAATTCAAGAAGTTTACCACGTAATCTTCAAAAGCATTGCCTTTATTCTACATTTTGTTAAGAGTAAATATAGATGTGATAATATACAAAAATGGAGAATATTTAAGATAAGATGAAGAGTGATGCTACATAACCAAGTAGCTATAAATGTAAGTGCAGCGATATAGGCAAAAGGTACAGCCAAGAGCAATGCACAACTAAACTTCTTCAAGACCAACCTTATGGTAAGAGTAAATATAGATCCGATGTAGAAAATGGAGGCAAAGGAAAATAAGCTGCAGAGTGATGGTACATGAACAACTACCTGTCATTATAAGTACACGATAAAGGACAACATGTACTTACAAGAACAATGCAGAGCTAAAAAACATTGGCATTGGATATATTCTACACTAATGTAACCATTCATACAGATCGATAATTTGGAGCTAACAATTGATAAGCAAGCTATCATGCATACGCTGTCACATAATGAACCAGGTATGTATGCAAGTACAGGATACCGACAAGGTACTAACAAGAGCAAAGCAGCGGCAGCATATTTATGCGATATCCTCGTTCTTTTCAAACCGAATTCTTCTTCGAGCAGATTTCCGCAAAAGATCCATAAGGCACATGCGAAAAGTAGAAGTTCAAATTGTCATGTGATTTCATAGACATTACCTCATCCCGAACGGACCAGTGCATAACAAGGTTTTTCCATTCAATGTCTTCTAAATTTAGCACATGAGACTTCACCGAAATTCGCTTATAGACTTGCCATCAAAGTGTGATTTCTGTAACACCGACATCGCTGCAATGCTTCCTTGAAAAGCACAAGCAAGCTTTGCTCACATGACTATCCAGATTGACTCGCTAGTTACAACAATGTAATGTAAATCATTGATGTGTTCAATCAGCAGAAAATAGGAAAATAATAACCATGAATAATAGCACTTACACGTAAGTTGGACAGAAGATGTGAAATGGTGTTTGTCTTCACTATAATTTCCCATGATGGGAATATATGCATGTAGTCCCTAACAACATTGAAAGCATTGTCTTTAAACTGGGAATAAATGGAATGGGGTTCCAATCTGCAGGAATTGGCCGTCTCCAGCTTGGGATAGGTCTTCGCCGTGGACTTGCTGTACTTTTTGTCGGAGGGATTTTTCTGTGGTACAGCTGGTGCTATGGCAAATGAAATCGGTATACCTTTTGGTCGGAGAGCAGGTCCCGTGTGGGGGCTAGTGGTGTGGCCAAAGAAGTATGGGTACATCGGAGTCGGTCCTACGCTTTGTGTCACTGGTTGTACAACCAATATAAGTGGGTGTTGTCTGATTTCCCGATCACCATAATTTTCAAGGACTTTGCTAGTGCTCCTTCAGGTTCGCAATCACCCCTTCCTTTTGATGTCCTATGCACAAGAACAACATTTGAGTGGAAAACATGGTATGATGAGGGAATATGTATTGATAATGGATGGGCATGGCATCTCGACATATTGATGAGTAAATAAGATGTGCAACAAAGTAGAAGAAATGCAAGACAACATATGCAAGATACCCAATCAATAAAACATTGCCAAATTAGAACAGGCACCTTGATGGGTGAACAGGAGCCATCCGCTTTGACCTCGGGTTAGAATAGTCATTAGGATCATTTCTAACAAGAATCAACCGTGGGGAGCATATGAGTTTCATTGATCCATTGGCACCAATGCCTTGGTGCCAATTTTGTAAGTCATTGCAGGTTTAGCTTCAAGAAGGGCCGCTAGTGACACAAAGCAGCTACAGATCATAGTGTAGATATAACGGAAAACCTTAAGCATCAGAGTAAAATCAGCAAAGTGGAACTTGGAATATATGGCTAGTATTGGACGGTTGAAAGGCTTTGAACCCTCTCTTCAAGTGAAGGTGGATGTTAATATCATTAACTCTCAAAGGCAACAACCCCCCGCATTTTTGTTATTCTTATAGGATTCAAGGGGGCCACTACAAATCCTATTCCTATGTTTACAAGATCCTAGAATCAAAGAGGCTCAAAGTGTCCATCACAACCAACCATATAGACCTCTACATGCAAATGTCCTGCCATCTTCAAGACAAGGAACATATCAATTAGCATATTTCCCCCTCCAAAATATAAGTCTTGGTAGAGATTTCCACTATGGATCACATAGATGTATCCGTAATTTTAGAGTGTGATTCACTATTTTGCTCCATATGTAGTCCATGGGGAATCTATACAAAGACTTGTATTTAAAGGAGAGAGTACATATTAAAGAAGAACGGAAGAGGAACATGGTAAAGAAGAGCAAGAATTTTGGATAATAAATGTTGGTCAAAGGCCCACACATGATGAACCGAGCATTAAGAATGCAACTCCCCTTCTCACCATTTCAAAGTGTTGGATGAAGATCCTAGCTCCTAACCCTTCTTCTTCCTCGCCTCGATTCTTCCCATAAGAACACCGATGGGCCGGGGACCACGCCCCCACCCATGTTCCTCCGCCACCCCACCCGCGCCCAACCCCACCCGCCCGGTTTTCTTCCAGGCCCCACAACCACCCGAGCCCTTTGATCGACGGCAACTCCGGAGCTCAAAAATCGAACCCAATTTTGAAATTTAGTCTACGTGATTTAACTAGTGTGGAATATAAAAGGGAAAACCATAAGCATTGGGAGTATAGTGTTGAGCGTCATGGCGGATCCGGTGCAAACCGGACAAAGGCAACTTCAACCAAGACAAGAAATCGAGAAAGCAAAGGCATCTATTTTCTTGCTGCGATAAATAAGTTGAGCAGATATTAAAGAGTACCCCTTGGGGCGCCATGTACTGATTCCTGAGAATTTGAGGCGGAGCGATGGCCCCGGGTGGAAGCAGATCTAGGAGGGTAGAGGGGGGGGCGGTGGACGACTCAGGAGCGCCCGAAGGTGGAACGGGGATGAAGCGAGAGGACGGGATGCAAGGATCCCGTCCGGCGGATGAGAGGGTCGATCTTTGTAATGGACGGCGGCCGGGGTATCACCCCATGGTGGAGGAGGGGCGGTGGATGGGGGGGACGGCAGGACGGAGGAGGGGGGTGGAGAGGGTGTTTTGGCGCCCACGGAGTACTAATGGGGAAAAGGAGGTAGAGAGGAAGGGGAACCATGTATTGGGGGCTTGTCTCAAATGCAGGAAATTTAAAACTTAGCCCGCTTCAAATTTTACTACATCACAAAGAACATTAGTTTGTTAGATAGGGGTAATCTCCAGCAAATCAATATTTGCCGATTTAGAGTTTGTTTTTGCCCCCTGTATGAATATGAATCGAGGAGTCGATTTCCCGGGACACACTGTTTTCGCCCACCGTATGAATGGGTGAGAGGCAGCCACGCTTGGGTGAAATTACAAACCTACCCCTATCGAAACCTATAGAAATCAGAGATAGGCTTTTGGGGGATAGTGATTTCCATCTCCAAATTTTGGTTTATTACGCGATTTTCCCCGCTTGTCAAATTTTGCAGAGGCACGCCATCCAACTCAATTCAACCCGCTTGTATTCTATTTTTTCAAGGATCCATTTTCAATTGGAATTACATTCTATATACATCTTTTTTATATATACTTTCAAAAGCACAACAAAGAATTCTGCCTTTATATGTATAATATGATTTAAAATACAACGATCTCAAACTTAAGGTTGAATTCAAAAAATTAACCAAATTATGTTCTACTAAAATGTATGGATAGAATACCTAATATTAAAAACATAGATGGCTGAATTCATATGAGTATCATTTTTCTTTTTTTTCAATTCCAAAAATATTTGAATCCCTTTTTTGTTCACTCCTTTCAGCCCATCTCTCTGATCATGCTCTTCGTAGCTATCACTCTTTTCCCACCACCAAGACCTCACTTCATGTTTCTCCATCCTCGCAAACATGGTCTCTCGACGCCCCTTGAGAAGTGTCACACTCTCCCTATCATTATACATTACACGGTTTTCATTATCTCCACGCCTCACTGTTCCTGCCACTGACCTAAGCTTTTTTTTCACCGCCACACACAACCTCCACCATTTTCATTTTTCTCTCTATGGATTCTCTAACACACCCTATATGTCTCCACATATGACTCATACCCTAAAATTATCTTTCTCTCTCTCCCCTGAGACACAACATTTGTTGGTTCTTTTCCCCATTCCGCCGACATTATTCATTTTTTACCGACGACAACCCCCACTCCCTCCTCTCTCTCTCACACACACACACAAACCCTGCTTCCACTCCCTTCCACCACCGTCTCTCTCTCCCACACACAAAACTCTTGCCGACCCCACCAGATTTCTCTCACAAACATTTATCGACTAGCTAGCCTCTAGATGGTTTATACACCCCACACCGCTTCCACCATCGCATACATGTCTCTCCCTGCCCTTGTATCTATGTAGATTTTTTCCTTCTGAGACACGCCCCTCGATTGAGCACACACCACTATCCCTCATTTTGTACCTATCCACACACACCCTTGTGCTTTGTCACAATGCACTGGCCCTCCTCCACTCTCTCTCTCCACACACAATGGGCCAAAATAGCAAGATGCCCATGCCTGTAGAACATCAAGATGCATTTTATGAGAAAAAGGATGAGGGGAAGGCCTTATTTGCAAATGTGAGGGGGGTATTTTTAAATTGTTATAGTTTTTTTCATCCCCGGATATAGATCGGAGGTTTATTGCAGATGGTGCCAAACCATCATCACCAAATGCTTTTTATAAGATAGGGATAAAAATAGAGTTGGTGATGATGGGGGCCTGCCATCCGCAATGTAGGTCGTCCGATTTATATCCGAGATGGAAGGAAAATATGGATTACCGCACTTTCACCACATTTGGATAAGGCCTTCCCGCTCATCCTTTTCTCCCACAAGATCTTGATGTTCCGCAAGGCACGGCATCTTGCTAGTAAGAGTAGAAATTAGACATATACCACTTCTAATCTTGAAACCAACAACATTCCTCCCTTATCTCATCAAAACGCCAAAGGAATATATTTTGAGTGAAATATAACATATTTTAGTGATATACGATTTAAAACTAGACTTTTTTCTATCAAATCGTGAATATGTAATAATCTACTTTGATCGTGGGCAACGCATTGGCACATTGCTAGTATTATTAAATTTTTGGACACCGCATAAACGGGGAGTACATATAAAGAGAAGAGGCGACGACGCAATGGCCTCTCGCTTCTCGCAACGAGTGTTACGAAAGGGACGTTAAAAATAAACCCTAAACCCTAGGGCACGATTGCTATTCTACCGGTAGGTGGAGCACCTTTGTAGGAATAGTCCTGGGATAATTTGATCCAGAGGAGTTGATGGTCGGGACCAGGAACGATTGAGCGCGGTGGCCGCCAGCCACAGATCGAGTAGCCACGCTTAAAATATCATTTTCTAGCGGGTTAAGAGTCCGATTTTCAATGCTTATAAGTAGTAAGTAGTTTTAGAAGATTGGTATGGAGCAAATGGAATTCATAGTACTAGCACTTGGCATGGTTGTTGGTTTTTTTTTTGGAGGTTGTATGGGTTTATTTGGAGATGTTGAACCCGGTAGTTCTAGGGCAAATACTATGGTTTAGATTTAGATGCTGGTTTTCAGAATGAAAATCGAAGGGGAAACCTTCTTGATTAAAAAAACTACCTCCATTCGTTTACTAATCCCCATGTATTTTGGGTCAAAGTTTTCCATAATTTTACTTGTAAATGAATGGAAAACGAGATTTTGTTATACCCAAACAAAAAGGACTAGGGAGTGATTGCTCGACCGACGCCACCTCTCATAGCGGCATTGAACCAGCCCCAAAGGGCCACACTCGCAGTTCGGCCGAGCACGCCTCCCGCCAAGGCAACCAGCTTAAGACCCCTCCGCTTCATTGAATCCGGGCCGAACACGCACGCCCTTCCTGAGGAGGCATTTTAGAACACAAAAATGACTAAAATATAATTAATTTACGATGCTTGACTTTTGGCTCGACCGTAGCGGAACTAGTAGAGGTTTTTTTTATTTATAACTTCCTCACATTTTTTTGGCTTTGATGGTTGTGACATTATGTATGAAATTGCATATCTGAACATGAGTTTGATGTGGAAGTTGAACTTGGAATGTCGGGCCTGCCAACTATACCATGTCCAATGCTTCGCCCTTATTGTTTGGAAAGTAATTTTGTTATTACATGACCCAAAAACATTTTGTGCCCATCAAAGATGCACGGACATCACAAATGCTGACGGATAAACATTTGAACCTAGCTATTATGAAGGAAATTTTGATTGACAACAGTTTTAGATAGCAGGAGACGCCTAGCCTGCTCGCCTCCTAGCTTATTTCGGCTTCTTCCATCTCTTCTTGGCTTGGGTGAAGAGAGCATCCGATTGCTCTTTTCGCTTCTTAGGAACTCAGCTACATTCTCAAGGGCTGCTACGCTTTTCAGCCTTTACTAATGCCACGAGGACACAACAGTGATGACTCCACCGCTTGTGTGTAATCCAGCATCATCTGAATTTGCACCTTGTGTCTAATCCAGATCATTAGGAATGAACCTTGTGTGTAATCCAGCCTCATTTTGAAACATGATCTCAGTTGACCATACCTCCTCGCAGAACCATCCCACATGAAGTTACTTTTTTTAGATCAATACTTGGAGCAACCTAGATCCATTTAGTGGAAGCCAATAAAAACTCGAGAAGTGAATTCAAAAGGAAAAAAATATAAAAGATACAAGGTGAGAACACCCACTTCCTACATCAAGTAAAACGAAAGCATTAGGACGATTAAGGCTCTTCTTATTACACATCAAGAACACCACGCTTAAGAGAAAAAACTACAACATATACACATCAAGAACACGAGGCTAACGAAGTAATTGAAAGGGTGTTTTACCAAAGCTCATTTAAGGTTCGGGAGCTCCTTTAACTTGCCACGCCCTTGAAGATGTCCCAATATCCCTGTTTGGTCTTCATTGTTCCCCGATGTTCGACTGTGGTTTTAAAATCTCAACATGCAAGAAAAATATACTACTAGTAATACTCCGATCTTGTGGGCAACATTAAAGCACCGCCCGCCATGTTAGAGCATCTCCAATAATAGCAACGCGGGCGCTTTTAAAAACCGCAAAAGGTGAGATCGAGAAGTAGATAGAGTAGAGGATAGTTCTCGATAGATAGATAAAAAAGATAATTCAACTACCTCCCGTCCACCCCCTCGTGATGTTCCTCCGACGGCCGACAGAGGCGTGAAGATACCGATCGCCGCCGATTCCTGGACGCGCCCTAGCCTCATGTTGAATTGAGGTCCGCCTTAGGCTTGTCCTCGATAGCCGGCCCCCCTCCTCTTATCCTCTCCCCTCCTTTTGCCAGAACTCGCCCGTGATGATTCTGGGAAGTGTTCGACAACGCCATGGCTTCGCCCATTCGGCGATGCCGAGACGGTTCCCGCCCGTTGTCGGACGATCTTTCGGTGTAAGCCCGCAGAGGGCGAGTCGCCCTTCCCCGCGCCACTTGGGGAAGTTCAAGTTCTATGAGGCCACCGACGCCACCCCGCCAGGCAAGCGGGCGGCCTTGGGAAATTGCCGAGGCGAGGCGATCCCCAGAACCGGATCTCGCGGAGAAGGCCGAGGCGGCCAGCCGCGGGTATCCTGTTTCCCACGAGCGGCGCAGGCTAAAATGAGCGGGGAGAGCGGGGCAAGGCACGAGCGGGGGTTGATTTTATAGCGCCGCGCCAAAACTAGCGACGCCTGCCACTTTTTCTCAAGGCCGCGATCCTTTCCCACGCCTCGCTATCTCTACTTTTCTCTATTTATATTTATTTATATTTAATATTTAATATTTATCTCTACCCTTTTGCTACTTTTTTTTCAACTTTTTTCTTAATATAGGTCCGATTTATTCCATGATAAAGGAAACAAGGAATTTTGCAAAAAGATACCCATACCCCTCTCCGTTTTGAATTAAGGCCTTCCTCTATCATCCTTTTCTCCCACAAGATAAACTACTATACAATGCATCTTGATGGCAACGATGGGCATCTTTAGTTCTAAAACCTTTCCATCATTTGCCACACTACGGTTGCGATGAAAACCTACCCCAACACAAAACAGAGCAGACAATTACAAGCTGATATTCGACAATGGAGGTTATAAATTATTTTAGGAACAATAGCACCCAAAATTTAAGGGTGGTTGAACGCTCCAAGCGGCAATAACCTTCCAATGAGGGGAGCATGGCGGGGCGGCCTCCATAGGGGAAGGAGTCGGGCCATTGTCCAGAGGTTATTTTTACCCGGGGGGGATGGACAAAAGGGGGGAAGATCCGGTACAGGGTGGCCGGGTGGGTGGTGGGAACCGGGGACGACCCCTTAAAAACCAAGGGGGTTTCCGGGAGGCTTTTTTGGGGGTAAAATGGGGATTGGTAACTTCCGGGTTTGGGTGGGGAATTTCCACCCCAAAGGCCACCGACCTGCAAGGCTTGTGGTAATTCCCAAGCCAACAGGGCAGTTTTGGTAAAATTTTGTAAACTCTGCCCTTTAGGTTGCGCAAACTTTTAAAAGTTTGGGACTAAATTTTTTTTAAATAGAAAAATATAAACATTTACCATAACAAATATGTATGTGAAAGACATTCAATAATGAATCTAATGGTATTTATTTGTTATTGTATATTTAATATTTTTTGTTATAAGCTTGAGAGTTTAAAAACTTGACTTTGACCAATGCTAATACGGACTTAAATAAAAACGGAGGGAATACATTTGTTTTCTTAGTTTGTAGGAACTAATCATTTGTTGAAATTGTGAAATAAATATATTAGGCTATTGACTTTAATGTAATGGTCTATACATTTCAATAGTTACAATCATTGTCTAATCCCAAGATGTATACAAGGTCTTAGTATCACAACATGCTCAAACCACATAATCCACAAATGAGAATCTAAATGCATTTCATAGTTATTACTTTTAGGATGCAAAAAAACAACCATAAATCTACATCAGCCATTGGCTTTTGGATACTCTAACACAATTAGAGTTAGAGTTATTTTCAACCCACTCTAATCCAAATAATTCTCCACGGGATAGTTGGGTTAGATGGAACTAACCCACCTAACCCTCCTGTGATACTTTTGGGTTATTTGAGTCCCCAACTAACCCAAACTAGCTCTAACCCCATGATCCAAACAGAAATTATAGAAGCAACATTTTGACATATCCCAATTGTGAATGAAAGAGAGAGAGCTTTTGAAGATGGAGCAATAGGGCGGGAAAGATTGTATGGATGAGAGAGTAGGAGACAAACCTAATGAGATAGAGGGAGAGATAAGAGAAAAGAGAGGAAGAAGTTAGGTCTATGAGAAAGATGGAGACATGTTATACGTGAGTGGTGATCTAGATTCTTAACGGAAGGAGAAGAGACAACATGTTTGATGAGAGTGGAAAACATGGACAGAGGGGAAGGATCTCTTTGAGGGATACAATTTTGGGGGGAGAGGGATTGGTAATTTTGTGCAAGAGAGAGAGAGAGGGTGGGGAGGAGTCACCCCATCGCCACATCACCCTGCTCCAAATGACCCCGCATTCTCTAGCGGGTGGTTGCCTCGATCCGCTGATGCCCTCTTTGAAGATTGAGGTGTTGTGCATGTTGGGGTGCAAAGAAGCACAAGCAGAATGGTCACCGATAACCTTGGATGGGGATGAATTTGTGCTGGGAGTGTGTGTGTGGTGGTTGTGTGTGTGTGTGTGTGTTGAGAGAGAGAGAGAGATATTAAGAGAAAACAAACCTAAGGAGAAAAGGGGTATTCAAAGAGATTGGGCCTTGAGGTGGGCAAGGGTCGGGTGAGGGTGTCAAAGGGCTGATGCATGTGTTGCATGCATCAGGGAGGACAATCGGAGAGATGGTTGTTGTTTTGGATGCTCTCTCTCTCTCTCTCACACACACACACCCACAAGTAAACTAGAAGACCGCCTTCATGTATACACAAGATCGCATATCGCTATGTCTCACCATGCATGATCATTTGCACATTCACACCTCTCTATGTTCAGATCACACCACACGCCTCCAAAATTCCTTCCCCACACACATACACAGTTCTCTCCCACACACACAAAATCAGTATTAAAAAACTAGGGCGACCTAAAACGCCCAAATCCAAATAAACACGAACCGAGCTAAATTCAAATATATGGAAATATTAGCGCCAAGAACTTTCCCGAAAAAAGTTGAGTAATATTCGAGGATTGTTTTCCACACACAAAAGGTTCGTGGATGTCCTTCGAAGGTAACTGACGACCGCCGAGATGCCCGCCGGGTTCACGCCTTGCAAAGGATTCCGATCGTGGCTGTGGTACTAACTAATAAAAGCGCTTAAGTCTAATGTTTACGTACTAGTACGATTTTCTTTAAGTTTCACCAACCTTATATAAAACTAAAGTAAGCCCCCACGCCGACTCATCAATATGCCGCCGCCGCTTGGGCATGCCCGGGCCTACCGCCTCCGCCAACAATTTCCCATCACCGCCATGTCGCCGCCATCCTGGCTATGAAGCCAAGGCTCCCTCACCACGCGCCCGCCCCTCCTCGGTGTTGCCCGCCAAGCACGCGAAAGATGGTGGAGCCGCCCAGACACGAGCATAAAAGGGAGGAAGCTGTTCAAAGACGGCAGGAGGAACTAGGGTCATTGTCGCTCCCGCCCATGGGAGAGGCGCGATGGTGGCAGCCACGGTGAAAGGGCCCGCTACAACCCGAGCCCGCAAACCGGTGCGGACGCGAATCTACCTTCAGACCTTGAATGCCACGGATCCGCAATTTGATGGAGCACTTGGGTCACCGACCGTGAGCCGCTTGATGCAACATGGATGGCTAAGGGTTTTGGTTGGAAATATGCCCTAGAGGAATAATAAAAGGATTATTATTATATTTCTTTTCGTGATAATTGTCTTTATTCATGCTATAATTGTGTTATCCAAAATCATAATACACGTGTGAATACATAGACCCAAATGTCCTTAGTGAGCCTCTAGTTGACTAGCTTTGATCAAAGAAGTCATGGCTTCCCATTATGGACATTGGATGTCATTGATAACAGATCCATCACTAGGAGAATGATGTGATGGACAAGACCCAATCCTAAGCATATCACAAGATCCTGTTTTTGAGCTTTTCCAATGTCAAGATCTTTTCCTTAGACCA
>JAHIAM010017659.1:0-13730 GCA_021605205.1 Aegilops longissima | reverse complement strand
ATCGCCAAAACTATGAGTGTTGATGACCTTGACACATAAGCGCATCGCTAGTTCAACAACTATGGAAATCACCCCGACCCCAAAAGTGAGTAGTAGTCCACAAACGGGCCGAATCAGCCAAACTACGATTGTTGATGACCCTACATAAGCGCACCTTGAGATTCAACAAGTTTGAAATGACCGGACCCCAAAACGGTGAGTAATAGTCCACTAAACGGGTCGAATCGCCAAAACGGTGAGTGTTGATGACCGACACATAAGCACACGCTAGTTCAACAACTATGGAAATCACCCTAGACCCCAAACCAGTGAGTAATAGTCCACAAACGGGCCGAATCGCCAAAACTGCGATTGTTGATGACCGCACATAAGCGCACGCTAGTTCAACAACTATGGAAATCACCCCGGACCCCAAAAGTGAGTAGTAGTCCACAAACGGGCCGAATCAGCCAAAACTACGATTGTTGATGACCGACATAAGCGCACCTTGAGATTCAACAACTTTGAAATGACTCGACCTCAAAACGGTGAGTAATAGACAACGAACGGCCTGAATCGCCAAAACTGTGAGTGTTGATGACCGACACATAAGCACACCTTGGGGTTCAACAACTATGGAAATCGCTTCGGGACCCCACAACGGTGAATAATAGTCCAAGAAATGGGCCAGAATCGGCCAAAACTGCGAGGGTTGATGATCGACACGTAAACAGACCCCAGGTTTTGTTAATCGTGGGAAATCACTCCGGGACCCTAAAACTGTGAGTAATAGTCCATGAAATGGGCCAGAATCGGAAAAAACTGCGATTGTTGATGACCGACACATAAGCGCACCTTGGGGTTCAACCACTATGGAAATGACCCCGGGACCCCAAAACGGTGAGTAATAGTCCATGAAATGGGCCAGAATCGACCAAACCTATGAGTGTTGATGACCGACACATAAGCGCACCTTGGGGTTCAACAACTATGGAAATCGCCGACCCCACAACGGTGAGTAATAGTTCAAGAATGGGCCGAATCGCCAAAATCATGAAAAGTTGATGACCGACACGTAAACGGACCCTGTGGTTCATTAATCATGGAAATCACCCGGACCCCAAAACAAGGAGTAATAGTCCACGAAACGGGCCAGAATCGCAAAACTGTCAGTGTTGATGACCGACACATAAGCGCACGCTAGTTCAACAACTATGGAAATCACCCTGGACCCCAAAACAGTGAGTAATAGTCCACAAACGGGCCGAATCGCCAAAATCAAGGATTATTCATGACCGCACATAAGCGCCTTTGAGATTCAACCTTGAAATGACCGGACCCCAAAACGGTGAGTAATAGTCCACGAACGGGCCAGAATCGCCAAAACTGTGAGTGTTGATGACCGACACATAAGCGCACGCTAGGGTTCAACAACTATGGAAATCAGTCCCGACCCCAAAACAGTGAGTAATAGTCCACAAACGGGCAAGAATCAGCAAAATTGCGATTGTTGATGACCGACACATAAGCGCACCTTGAGATTCAACAACTTTGAAATGACTCGGACCCCAAAACGGTGAGTAATAGACCACTAAACGCCCAGAATCGCCAAAACTGTGAGTGTTGATGACCGACACATAAGCACACCTTGGGTTCAACAACTATGGAAATCGCTCGACCCCACAACGGTGAGTAATAGTCCAAGAACGGGCCAGAATCGCCAAAATCATGAAAGTGTTGATGACCGACACATAAACGGACCTGTGGATTGTTAATCGTGGAAATCACTCCCGACCACAAAACAGTGAGTAATAGTCCATGAACGGGCCAGAATCGCCAATACCATGAAGTGTTGATGACCGACACATAAGCGCACCTTTGGGGTTCAACAACTATGGAAATCACCTTGACCCCAAAACAGTGAGTACTAGTCCACATAACGGGCCGAATCGCCAAAATCATGATTGTTGATGACCGACACATAAGCGCACCTTTGGGTTCAACAACTATGGTAATGACCGGGACCCCAAAACGGTGAGTAATAGTCCTGAAACATGCCGAATCGCCAAAACTGTGAGTGTTGATGACCGATACATAAGCGCACGCTAGTTCAACAACTATGGAAATCACCCGACCCCAAAACAAAGGAGTAGTAGTCCACAAACGGGCTAGAATCGCCAAAACTGCGATTGTTGATGACATACACATAAGCGCACCTTTGAGATTCAACAACTTGGGAAATGACCCCGGGACCCAAAAACGGTGAGTAATAGTCCACGAAACTGGCCTGAATCCGCCAAATCTGTGAGTGTTGATGACCGACGCATAAGCGCACCTTGGGGTTCAACAACTATGGAAATCGCTTCGGGACCCCACAACGGTGAGT
The DNA here is from genome assembly GCA_021605205.1 of Aegilops longissima. NCBI lineage: Eukaryota > Viridiplantae > Streptophyta > Magnoliopsida > Poales > Poaceae > Aegilops > Aegilops longissima. Next base: position 11,365 of record JAHIAM010017659.1, on the reverse strand, counting down.
AATAGTCCAAGAAACGGGCCAGAATCGACAAGAACCGCGATTGTTGATGACCGACACTTAAATGCACGTTGGGGTTCAACAACTATGGAAATCACTCCTGGACCCCAAAACAGTGAATAATTGTCCACAAAACGGCCTAGAATCAGCCAAAACTGCGATTGCTGATGACCAACACATCACCGCGGCTTGAGATTCAACCTTTGGAAATGACTCCGGGACCCCAAAATGGTGAGTAATAGTCCATGAAACGGGCCAGAATCGGCCAAAACTATGAGTGTTGATGACCGACACATAAGCGCACGTTGGGGTTCAACAACTATGGAAATCACTCCTGGACCCTAAAAAGTGAGTAGTAGTCCACAAACGGGCCAAATCAGCCAAAACTACGATTGTTGATGACCGGCACATAGGCGCACTTTGAGATTCAACAAGTTTGAAATGACTCATGCAGACGCCGATTCAATCAGACACTAATCATGCACGCAAATGTGTACGATCAAGATCAAGGACCACGGAAGATATCACAACACAACTCTACAAATAAAATAAGTCATACAAGCATCATAATACAAGCCAGGGGCCTCGAGGGCTCGAATACAAGTGCTCGATCATAGACGAAGTCAGCCGGAAGCAACAATATCTGAGTACGCATATAAGTTAAACAAGGTGCCATAAGATGGCTAGCACAAACCGGGATACGATCGAAGAGGAGCAGCCTCCCCGCTCGGGATCCTCCTAGGTCACTCCCCGGTCGCCGCCGCCGGGCTGCACGTAGTAGTAGGCACCTCCGAGTAGTAGTCGCCGAGGCGGTGGCGCCGGATCCGGGCTCCATCGCCTGGTTGCAGCATTCGAGTAGAGGTAGGGGAAAAGGGGAACAAGGCAACCGTGAGTACTCATCCAAAGTACTCAGCAAGCAAGGAGCTACACTACATATGCATGGATATATGTGTAAAGGGCCATATCAAGGACTGAACTGCAGAATGCCGTAAATAAGAGGGGATAGTTAGTCTTAACGAAGACTACGCTCGACACCTGCCTTGCAATGGTAGGAGGGGAAAATCTGAAGTCCTCCAAGTAACATCATATAGCAATAATCCTACCCGCAATCCCCGCCATAACCCCGAGCGAGAGAGACCACCGTTGTATCCGCACTTGGAAGGGTGTGTTTTATCAAGTATCCGGTTCTAGTTGTCATAAGCTCAAGGTACAACTCCAAGTCGCCCTGTTATCAAGATCACGACTATCCGAATAGATTAACTCACCGCAGGGTGCACCATCTTACCCAAAGACGCTTGATCCCATTGGGCCGGACACACTTTCCGGTCATGCCCGCCGCCGAAGATCAACACGCCGCAGCCCCACCTAGGCACAACAGAGAGGCCAACACGCCGGTTCAAACTCTGCGCGCAGGGTCCGGGCCCATCGCCTCGAGCACACACTCAAGACGCTATGACGCTGCCGAAGCGCACTCCAGCCCATCAGCGCTCCAGTCCAATCCGGCGCCGCCTCTGCCGCCGACGTCTCAAGTATTTCTCGCCGATACCACGACGCCGGATACCCATAACTACTCCCTGCGAGATGGTTAGTGCGATAAGCTCAGAGCCAACTCAGATCAAATACCAAGACCTCAAGCAGCTGCAGTTAAGTATCCGCGAACGCCGAACAGGCCAGGCCCACCTCTCTCTAGGCGGTCTCAACTCGCCCGACGCCCCGCCTCAAAGATCCACTCATGGTGCTCCATCACCAACCCGACTTTAGTCTCACATGTATCATGTATAAGTATATAGTATATACCCGTGATCAACTCCCGAGTGATCACGGCCCAATAGTATAGCACGCGTATTTGACAAGACAAGAGGGCCACTTGATGAAAGTACTAGCATCCTATACTAAGCATATAGGATTGCGTAAGGTAACAACATAAGTTACAAGGACAAAGCTATGCAAAGCAAGATAGGAGTATCCGAAAACAGAATATGCTATGCTACTCTAATGCAAGCAAAGGTAGATAAGAGTAGGCGATATCTCGTGATCAAGGGGGGGGGCGCTGCCTGGTTGCTCGGGCAAGAGAGAGGGGTCACAACACCGTAGTCGAACTCGCCACCGCAGGTGGTCGGTCTCAGAGTCTACCGGAGAGAAGAGGGGAAGAAACAATGAATACAAAGTAAACATATGCATATCGATGTATGATATGCCAAGAAGCGATGCTAGGCGTGCCCTAACGTGGTATGAGGGGTACCGTTAGGGGGAAAACATCCGGAAGTTTTCCCCGTTCCCGGACGCCCGCCGATGTATGAACCGGAGAGGAAAGTTTGCAGGTTCGATAGGTTAGGGTGTGGTGGACGAACGGACCGCCTATCCGGATTCGCCTCGCTGCTCCTCGAGCAACTTTCATGTTGAAATTATTTTAATCCGGATTACGGATTAAAAGATATGATTTTTAAAAGATTTTATTAATTTCGAATTTAATTAATTATTTAATTAATTTCGAAAATGCATTTATGACATCAAGATGATGTCATGCTCGACGTTATCAATAACAGTGGTTGATCGAGTCAACCCCTGTGTGGGTCCCGATGTCATTCACTAATGACTAATTAACTTAATCAAAGTTAATTAACATTAGTTAATTAGGTTTAATTAGTGATCAAGTTTAATTAATCAGGTTTAATTGTTAATTAATTCTCTAATTAATTAATTAACATTTTAATTATTATTTTAATTATTTATTTTCCCTCAATTCTTTTTTTTTGTTTGATTCATGGGGCCCTGTGTCTCGTGGCCTGTAGGGGGTTGCGGGCGCCGCCTCGAAGGCGGCGGGCTGGCGCTGCAAGCACCCGAAGGGCCTCGCCATGGTGGAACGGGGCCACCGGGCACCGACGACGATAAGTACGCTGCTGCCAACCGGGCCCACCACGGACGGCGGCGTAGGGGTGTGGCGCCAAGGCTGACAAAGGGCGCAAACGGGGGGGTTCGGTTGGTTCGGGGCGCCAAAGGGGCGCCGGAGATGTCTAAAGGGCCGGGGTTCGTGGTCGACGGGAAGGGCGCCAGCGACGGTGGCGTCCGGGCGACGGGCGCCGACGAGGGGTTCGGGAGGGGAGAGAGGAACGGGGTTTCGGGCGAGGCAGCGGGGGGCCAAGCCGGGCGACGAAGCACGCGGGCCGCACGGGGTTCGGGAGGGAGGAGAGAGGAGCGAGGGGGGGGCGGCTAAAAGGGTGGCTGGGCTGGCCGGAGCTGCTGCCGACGGGAGGGGGAAGAGAGGGGAACTGGGGTTTGGGCAGGCTCACCGAGCGCCTGGGGGTCTAGGCGCGCGCTCTTGTGGAGGCCGGAGATGACCCATGGGAAGCGGTCGGGGAGCGCCACGGCGACGGGAGGGAGGGCCGACCAAGGGCGATGGAGGTGCCCGCTTGGGGCGACGGAGAGGGAGGAGGGAGGCCTCAGTGGTGGCGAGGGAGGAGGAGGGGGATCACGGGTCTGGGCGCGGGGCCGCCAAGCGAGGTGGGTGAGGCACGGCGGGGGTGGCTTTGGTCGGGGAGCCCGCCTCGATCCAATCAAGCGAGGGAGAGGGGTGGGTGGGGCGGGGGAGAAATGGGAGGCGGCTAGGGTGCTGGGGGTGGGGGGGTATGTGGGCCACAGGCCGGGTCATGGGCCGCCCAGGGGGAGGGGGAATGGGCCAGGGGCGGGGAATGGGCCAGGGTTTTCCCTTGTTTTATTTTGTTTTCTCTTTTATTATTTTTCTTTTTCTGTTTTTAGTTTATTTAAAATGCCAGAGCATTTTACAAAAATTAGTGCACCCCACCAATATTAGGTTAGCTATTTTAGACAACCCCCGAACATTTTAGAATTTGTTTTCGAAACTTTTTATCGTTTGTTTTAGTTTTGGTTTTTGTTTTAGAACGGGTTCGAATCAAAGAGAGGTTTGGCACAGTAACCGAGGTGATCACTGTTGCATAACCATCCGGGTGTTACACTCCGGGACCCGAAAACGGTGAGTAATAGTCCACGAAACGGGTCAGAATCGCCAAAACAGTGAGTGTTGATGACCGACACATAAGCACACGTTGGGGTTCAACAACTATGGAAATCACTCCTGGACCTCAAAACAGTGAGTAATAGGCCACAAAACGGGCCAGAATCAGCCAAAACTGCGATTGTTGAGGACCGACACATAAGCGCTGCTGAGATTCAACCTTTGAAATGACCGGACCCCAAAACGGTGAGTAATAGTCCATGAAACGGGCCAGAATCGCCAAAACTGTGAGTGTTGATGACCGACGATAAGCGCACGCTAGTTCAACAACTATGGAAATCACTCCTGGACCGCAAAACAGTGAGTAATAGTCCACAAAACAGGCCAGAATCAGCCTAAACTACGATTGTTGATGACCGACACATAAGCGCAGCTTGAGATTCAACAACTTTGGAAATGACTCCGGGACCACAAAACGGTGAGTAATAGTCCACGAAACGGGCCAGAATCGGCCAAAACTGTGAGTGTTGATGACCGACACATAAGCACACCTTGGGGTTCAACAACTATAGAAATCGCTTCGGGACCCCACAACGGTGAATAATAGTCTAAGAAACGGGCCAGAATCGGCCAAAACTGCGAGGGTTGATGACCGACACGTAAACGGACCCCAGGTTTTGTTAATCGTGGGAAATCACTCCGGACCCTAAAACTGTGAGTAATAGTCCATGAAATGGGCCAGAATCGGACAAAATTGCGATCGTTGATGACCGACACATAAGCGCACCTTGGGGTTCAACCACTATGGAAATGACTCCGGGACCCCAAAACGGTGAGTAATAGTCCATGAAATGGGCCAGAATCGACCAAACCTATGAGTGTTGATGACCGACACATAAGCGCACCTTGGGGTTCAACAACTATGGAAATCGCTTCGGGACCCCACAACGGTGAGTAATAGTGTAAGAAATGGGCCGAATTGGCCAAAATCATGAAAGTGTTGATGACCGACACGTAAACGGACCCTGTGGTTCATTAATCATGGAAATCACCCGGACCCCAAAACAGGAGTAATAGTCCACTAAACGGGCCAGAATCGCAAAAACTGTGAGTGTTGATGACCGACACATAAGCGCATCGCTAGTTCAACAACTATGGAAATCACCCTAGACCCCAAAACAGTGAGTAATAGTCCACAAACGGGCCAGAATCGCCAAAACTGCGATTGTTGATGACCGCACATAAGCGCTTTGAGATTCAACCTTTGAAATGACTCGGACCCCAAAACGGTGAGTAATAGTCCACGAAACGGGCCAGAATCGCCAAAACTTTGAGTGTTGATGACCGACACATAAGCGCATCGCTAGTTCAACAACTATGGAAATCACCCGACCCCAAAACAGTGAGTAATAGTCCACAAAACGGGCAGGAATCAAGCAAAATTGCGATTGTTGATGACCGACACATAAGCGCACCTTGAGATTCAACAACTTTGGAAATGACTCTGAGACCCCAAAACGGTGAGTAATAGACCACGAAACGGCCCAGAATCGGCCAAAACTGTGATTGCTGATGACCGACACATAAGCACACCTTGGGGTTCAACAACTATGGAAATCGCCGACCCCACAACGGTGAGTAATAGTCCAAGAACGGCCAGAATCGCCAAAATCATGAAAGTGTTGATGACCGACACATAAATGCACCTGTGGATTGTTAATCGTGGAAATCACTCCCGACCACAAAACAAAGTGAGTAATAGTCCACGAAACGGGCCAGAATCGCCAATATCATGAAAGTGTTGATGACCGACATAAGCGCACCTTTGGGGTTCAACAACTATGGTAATCACCCTGACCCCAAAACACCGAGTACTAGTCCACATAACGGGCCGAATCGCCAAAATCATGATTGTTGATGACCAACACATAAGCGCACCTTGGGGTTCAACAACTATGGTAATGACCGGACCCCAAAACGGTGAGTAATAGTCCATGAACGGGCCAGAATCGCCAAAACTATGAGTGTTGATGACCGACACATAAGCACACCTTGGGGTTCAACAACTATGGAAATCCATTCGGACCCCACAACGGTGAGTAATAGTTCAAGAACGGGCCGAATCGCCAAACTCTGAAAAGTTGATGACCGACACGTAAACGGACCCTGTGGTTTGTTAATCGCGAAATCACCCCGACCCCAAAACAATGAGTAATAGTCCACAAACGGGCCAGAATCGCCAAAACTGCGATTGTTGATGACCGACACATAAGCGCACCTTGAGATTCAAGAAGTTTTGAATGACCCAGACCCCAAAACGGTGTCCATGAAATGTGCCGAATCAGCCAAAACTCGTGAGTGTTGATGACCGATACATAAGCGCATCGCTAGTTCAACAACTATGGAAATCACTCCTCGACCCCAAAACAGTGAGTAGTAGTCCACAAAACGGGCAAGAATCGGCCAAAACTGCGATTGTTGATGACATACACATAAGCGCACCTTGAGATTCAACAACTTTGGAAATGACTCTGGGACCCCAAAACGGTGAGTAATAGACCACGAAACGACCCAGAATCGGCCAAAACTATGAGTGTTGATGACCGACACATAAGCACACCTTGGGGTTCAACAACTATGGAAATCGCTTCGGGACCCCACAACGGTGAGTAATAGTCCATGAAACGAGTCAGAATCGAAAGAGAACCGCGATTGTTGATGACCGACACTTAAACGCACCCCGGGTTCGCTAATCGAGGAAATCACCCGGACCCCAAAACAGTGAGTAATAGTCCACAAACAGGCCGAAGCGGCCAAACCGCGAAAAGTTGATGACCGCATGTAAGCTCACCTAGGGGTTCAACAACTATGGAAATCGCCGACCCCATAACGGTGAGTAATAATCCAAGAAACGGGTCGAATGGGCCAAAACCATGACTCTTGACGACGGACACGAACGCATCAAGGGATCTTCAATCGTGAAAATCCTCTAGGACCCCAAAACGGTGAGTAATAGTCCACAAAAGGCCGAATCACCCAAAACTACGATTGTTGATGACCGACACATAAGCGCACCTTGAGATTCAACAACTTTGGAAATGACCGGACCCCAAAACAGTGAGTAATAGTCCACGAACGGGCCAGAATCGCCAAAACTGTGAGTGTTGATGACCGACACATAAGCGCACCTTGGGGTTCAACAACTATGGAAATCGCCGGACCCCACAACGGTGAATAATAGTCCAAGAACGGGCCGAATCGCCAAAATCATGAAAAGTGTTGATGACCGACACGTAAACGGACCCCTGTGTTTCGTTAATCGTGGAAATCACCCGGGACCCTAAAACAGTGAGTAATAGTCCATGAAATGGGCCGAATCGACAAAACTGCATTGTTGATGACCGACACATAAGCGCACCTTTGGGGTTCAACCACTATGGAAATGACCGGACCCCAAAACGGTGAGTAATAGTCCACTAAACGGCCGAATCGCAAAACTATGAGTGTTGATGACCGACACATAAGCGCATCGCTAGTTCAACAACTATGGAAATCACCCGACCCCAAAACAGTGAATAATTGTCCACAAGACGGGCCAGAATCAGCCAAAATCATGATTGTTGATGATCGACACATCACCGCTGCTTGAGATTCAACCTTGAAATGACCGGACCCCAAAACGGTGAGTAATAGTCCATGAACGGGCCAGAATCGCCAAAACTATGAGTGTTGATGACCGACACATAAGCGCACCTTGGGGTTCAACAACTATGGAAATCGCCGGACCCCACAACGGTGAATAATAGTCCAAGAAACGGGCCAGAATCGCCAAACTGCCAATTGTTGATGATGCATACATAAACGGACCTTGGATTGTTAATCATGGAAATCACCCCGACCACAAAACAGTGAGTAATAGTCCATGAAACGGGCCGAATCGCCAAAACTATGAGTGTTGATGACCGACACATAAGCGCATCGCTAGTTCAACAACTATGGAAATCACCCCGACCCCAAAAGTGAGTAGTAGTCCACAAACGGGCCGAATCAGCCAAAACTACGATTGTTGATGACCGACACATAAGCTCACCTTGAGATTCAACAACTTTGAAATGACCGGACCCCAAAACGGTGAGTAATAGTCCACGAAACTGGCCTGAATCGGCCAAATCTGTGAGTGTTGATGACCGACACATAAGCGCACTTTGGGGTTCAACAACTATGGAAATCGCCGGACCCCACAACGGTGAGTAATAGTCCAAGAAACGGGCCGAATCGACAAGAACCGCGATTGTTGATGACCGACACTTAAACGCACTGGGTTCAACAATCGTGGAAATCACCCGACCCCAAAACAGTCGAGAATAGTCCACAAACAGGCCAGAGTGGCCAAAACCGCGAAAAGTTGATGACCGCATGTAAGCTCACCTTGGGGTTCAACAACTATGGAAATCGCCGACCCCATAACGGTGAGTAATAATCCAAGAAACGGGTCGAATGGGCCAAACCATGACTCTTGACGACGGACACGTAAACGCACCACGGGGATCTTCAATCGTGAAAATCCCTCTAGGACCCCAAAACGGTGAGTAATAGTCCACAAAACGGGCCAGAATCAGCCAAAACCATGATTGTTGATGACCGACACATAAGCGCACCTTGAGATTCAACAACTTTGGAAATGACCGGACCCCAAAAGGTGAGTAATAGTCCACGAAACGGGCCAGAATCGCCAAACTGTGGAGTGTTGATGACCGACACATAAGCGCACGCTAGTTCAACAACTATGGAAATCGCCGACCCCACAACGGTGAATAATAGTCCAAGAACGGGCCGAATCGCCAAAACTGCGAAAAGTTGATGACCGACACGTAAACGGACCCCAGGTTTCGTTAATCGTGGGAAATCACTCCGGGACCCTAAAACAGTGAGTAATAGTCCATGAAATGGGCCAGAATCGGACAAAACTGCGATTGTTGATGACCGACACATAAGCGCACCTTGGGGTTCAACCACTATGGAAATGACTCCGGGACCCCAAAACGGTGAGTAATAGTCCACGAAACGGCCAGAATCGGCAAAAACTATGAGTGTTGATGACCGACACATAAGCGCACGTTGGGGTTCAACAACTATGGAAATCACTCCTGGACCCCAAAACAGTGAATAATTGTCCACAAGACGGGCCAGAATCAGCCAAAACTGCGATTGTTGATGATCGACACATCACCGCGGCTTGAGATTCAACCTTTGGAAATGACTCCGGGACCCCAAAACGGTGAGTAATAGTCCATGAAACGGGCCAGAATCGGCCAAAACTATGAGTGTTGATGACCGACACATAAGCGCACCTTGGGGTTCAACAACTATGGAAATCGTTCGGGACCCCACAACGGTGAATAATAGTCCAAGAAACGGGCCAGAATCGGCCAAAACTGCGAGTGTTGATGACCGACACGTAAACGGACCCCAGGTTTCGTTAATCGTGGGAAATCACTCCGGGACCCTAAAACAGTGAGTAATAGTCCATGAAATGGCCCAGAATCGGCCAAAACTGCGATTGTTGATGACCGACACATAAGCGCACCTTGAGATTCAGCAAGTTTTGAAATGACTCCGGGACCCCAAAACGGTGAGTAATAGTCCATGAAATAGGCCAGAATCGGCCAAAACTGTGAGTGTTGATGACCGATACATAAGCACACGTTGGGGTTCAACAACTATGGAAATCACTCCTCGACCCCAAAACAGTGAGTAGTAGTCCACAAAACGGGCCAGAATCGGCCAAAACTGTGATTGTTGATGACATACACATAAGCGCACCTTGAGATTCAACAACTTTGGAAATGACTCCGGGACCCCAAAACGGTGAGTAATAGTCCATGAAATGGGCCAGAATCGGCTAAAACTGTGAGTTTTGATGACCGACACATAAGCACACCTTGGGGTTCAACAACTATGGAAATCGCTTCGGGACCCCACAACGGTGAATAATAGTACAAGAAACGGGCCAGAATCGGCCAAAACTGCGAGTGTTGATGACAGACACATAAACGGACCCAGGGATTGTTAATCATGGAAATCACTCCCGGACCACAAAACAGTGAGTAATAGTCCACAAAACAGGCCAGAATCAGCCAAAACTACGATTGTTGATGACCGACACATAAGCGCACCTTGAGATTCAACAACTTTGGAAATGACTCCGGGACCCCAAAAAGGTGAGTAATAGTCCACGAAACGGGCCAGAATCGGCCAAAACTGTGAGTGTTGATGACCGACACATAAGCACACCTTGGGGTTCAACAACTATGGAAATCCATTCGGGACCCCACAACGGTGAGTAATAGTCTAAGAACGGGCCGAATCGCCAAAATCATGAAAGTGTTGATGACCGACACGTAAACGGACCCTGTGGTTTGTTAATCGCGAAATCACCTCGACCCCAAAACAATGAGTAATAGTCCACAAACGGGCCAGAATCGCCAAAACTGCGATTGTTGATGACCGACACATAAGCGCACTTTGAGATTCAACAAGTTTTGAATGACTCAGACCCCAAAACGGTGTCCATGAAAAAGGCCAGAATCGCCAAAACTGTGAGTGTTGATGACCGCACATAAGCGCATCGCTAGTTCAACAACTATGGAAATCACCCTCGACCCCAAAACAAAGAGTAGTAGTCCACAAACGGGCAAGAATCGCCAAAACTGCGATTGTTGATGACATACACATAAGCGCACCTTGAGATTCAACAACTTTGAAATGACTCGGACCCCAAAACGGTGAGTAATAGACCACGAACGGGCCTTAATCGCCAAAACTATGAGTGTTGATGACCGACACATAAGCACACCTTGGGGTTCAACAACTATGGAAATCGCCTCGGGACCCCACAACGGTGAGTAATAGTCCATGAAACGAGTCAGAATCGAAGAGAACCGCGATTGTTGATGACCGACACTTAAACGCAACCCGGGTTCGCTAATCGTGAAATCACCCGGACCCCAAAACAAGTGAGTAATAGTCCACAAAACAGGCCGTGGCGGCCAAAACCGCGAAAGTTGATGACCGGCATGTAAGCTCACCTAGGGGTTCAACAACTATGGAAATCGCCTCGGGACCCCATAACGGTGAGTAATATTCCAAGAAACGGGTCAGAATGGGCCAAAACCATGACTCTTGACGACGGACACGTAACGCACCATCAAGGATCTTCAATCGTGAAAATCCTCTATGACCCCAAAACGGTGAGTAATAGTCCACAAACGGGCCGAATCAGCCAAAACTACGATTGTTGATGACCGGCACATAAGCGCACCTTGAGATTCAACAACTTTGAAATGACCGGACCCCAAAACAAAGTGAGTAATAGTCCACGAACGGGCCAGAATC
>JAHIAM010017658.1:0-10317 GCA_021605205.1 Aegilops longissima | reverse complement strand
CCAAATAGGCGTTCCGTGGAGTTTCAGGTCATTCCGAGAACTTTTGTTTCTGCACATAAATAACACCATAGAAAGTTTGCTGAAAACAGCGTCAGTCCGGGTTAGTTCCATTCAAATCATGCAAGTTAGAGTCCAAAACAAGGGCAAAAGTGTTTGGGAAAGTAGATACGACAGAGACGTATCAACTCCCGCAAGCTTAAACCTATGCTTGTCCTCAAGCAATTCAGTTGACAAACTGAAAGTGATAAACAAAAACTTTTACAAACTCAGTTTTTTCTTGTTGTTGTAAATATGTAAAGCCAACATTCATGTTTTCAGCAAAGATCATGACTAACCACATTTGCAATAATTCTCAGGTCTCATGTTTACTCATATCAATAGCATAATCAACTAGCGAGCAATAATAATAAATCTCGGATGACAACACTTTCTCAAAACAATCATAATATGATATAATAAGGTGGTATCTCGCTAGCCCTTTCCGAGACCGCAAAACATAAATGCAGAGCACCTTTAAAGATCAAGTTCTGACTAGACATTGTAATTCATGGTAAAAGAGATCCAATCATAGTCATACCCAATATAAATTAATAGTAATGGATGCAAATGACAGCTGTGCTCTCCAGCTAGTGCTTTTTAATAAGAGGGTGATGACTCAACATAAAAGTAAATAGATAGGCCCTTCGTAGAGGGAAGCGGGGATTTGTAGAGGTGCCAGAGCTCGGTTTTGAAATAGAGATAAATAATATTTTGAGCGGCATACTTTCATTGTCAACATAACAACCAAGAGATGACGATATCTTCCATGCTACACACATTATAGGCGGTTCCCAAACAGAATGGTAAAGTTTATACTCCCCCTCTACCAACAAGCATCAATCCATGACTTGCTCGAAACAATGAGTGTCTCCAACTAGCAACAGTCCCAGGGGGAGTTTTGTTTGCAATTATTTTGATTTAGTTTGCATAAAGCATGGGACTGGGCATCCCGGAGACCAGCCATTTTCTCGTGAATGAGGAGCGGAGTCCACTCCTCTTGAGAATAACCCGCCTAACATGGAAGATAAGGGCAGCCCTAGTTGATACATGAGCTATTCGAGCATAGAAAACATAATGTTTATTTGAAGGTTTAGAGTTTGGCACATACAAATTTACTTGGAACGGCAGGTAGATACCGCATATAGGAAGGTATGGTGGACTCATATGGAATAACTTTGGGGTTTAAGGGATTGGATGCACAAGCAGTATTCCCGCTTAGTACAAGTGAAGGCTAGCAAAAGACTGGGAAGCAACCAACTAGGGAGCGACAACAGTCATGAACATGCATTAAAAATAATAAACATTGGATGCAAGCATGAGTAGGATATAATCCACCATGAACATAAATATCATGAAGGCTATGTTGATTTTTTTTCAACTACATGTGTGAACATGTGCCAAGTCAAGTCACTTAAATCATTCAAAGGAGGATACCACCCTATCATACCACATCACAACCATTTTAATAGCATGTTGGCACGCAAGTTAAACCATTATAAACTCCTAGCTAATTAAGCATGGCATAAGCAACTATAATCTCTAATTTTCATTGCAAACATGTTTATTCATAATAGGCTGAATCAGGAACGATGAACTAATCATATTTACAAAAACAAGAGAGGTCGAGTTCATACCAGCTTCTCTCATCTCAATTAGTCCATCATATATCGTCATAATTGCCTTTCACTTGCACGACCGAACGATGTGAATAATAATAATAGTGCACGTGCATTGGACTAAGCTGGAATCTGCGAGCATTCAATAAACAGGTGAAGACAATGCAATATGGGCTCTTGGTTAGATCAACAACAATGCATATAAGAGCCACTTCAACATTTTTATTATGGTCTTCTCCTATCGACCCCCAAAGGAAAGAAAAGAAATAAAACTATTTACACAGGAAAGCTCCCAACAAGCAAAAGAAGAACAGAAAATCTTTCTGGGTTTTCTTTTAATTACTACTACTACGACATGAAAAGTAAACTAGCTAAAAGCTACAACTAATTTTATTTGTTTTTTTTGTTTTTCTTAAGGTTTATTAAACACACAAGAAGAAAGCATAAAAAGGAAAATACACTAGCATGGATATTACAGTGAAAGGGTATGAGCACCGACATCTAGCAATGAGTGTGCAAACATGAATGTAATGTCGGTGAGAAATACGTACTCCCCCAAGCTTAGGCTTTTGGCCTAAGTTGGTCTATTGCCACGGCTGGCCTGGCGGATATCCAAAGTTATAGTTGGGGTCGTACTGAGATGCAGCAGTCATTGCATTGTGGGTTGCATCTTGGAGACGAGCTATCTCAGCCCTCCTCTCGTACTCGGTCGCCTCCTCCCTGGTTATGAAATATCTCCCCTTTGCCTGAAAGTCAAAGAAGGTACAAGCAGGAAGAGCAACGTGATAGGCGCGTCGTCTGTCAAAGATTAGTCGGTACTGGAGGAACTGGTCGTTCCTCTCAACAAAACGATGACGAACAATAGCCTCATAATCTAAATAAGCCAAAGGCAACTCAATATCATCCTCACGTACGGTTACACCAAGAAAATTAGCTAAACAGGATGCATAAATTCCACCAAAGAAATCTCAATTAAATCTATTATTATGCAACCTACGTACAACAATGGCTCCCAAATTATAATGTTTATCTCCTAACACAGCACTCCTAAGAACACTAAGGTCAGGGACACACATGTGACATGCTTCATCCTTACCATTTATGCACATACCTATGAAGAGAGCAAAATAATGTATAGCAGGAAAATGAATGCTCCCTATGGTAGCTTGTGCTATGTCTCTAGATTCCCCCACAGTTATACTAGTATGAAAATCTCTAAATTCAGATTTGCGAGATTCACTAGTACTACCCCATTGTGGAAGTTTGCAAGCAGTGGTAAAATCCTCTAAGTCCATAGTATAAGAATTTTCGTAAAGATCAAACAGGACAGTTTGAGAATTGCGTGACGATGAAAATTCAAACCTCCTCACAAAGGAACTAGTGAGATAGTGGTACTGACGGCACTTGTCTGCCTCGAAGCTCACAAGATCAGCGTTACGCATATATGCGTTAAATTCTTCCTTGATTCCTGCTTGATCCATGAAGTCCTCTGAAGGCCATTCACAAGCCCGCACTGGAGTGTCCCTTGGTGGTTCATCGTCAGCGTCGCGCATTGCAAGCCTGGGTCCTTGCTTCCTTGAAGGACCACCTTGGTACATTTTCCTAAACATATTTCTTCCTCTGAAAAATTTCTGAAATTTTTAGTAACTTCAAATAAAAGTGAACCAAGCTCAAAAAAAATTTGATAGCAACTACTCCTACAAGTGCCTAGAGACTATATCATGCATTAGAACTACTTGGAACCATATAAATTTGACATGCAAGCTCAAGAACATGGTCACCTAGGCAGCACAAATTTGCAATGAATAAAGCACTAGAACAGAAACTAATTGGACCAATGGAGGGGTCACATACCAAGGAACAATCCCCCAAAGCAGTTTTGTGAGAGGTGCTTTGAGCAAGGAGATCAAAAATCGCAGCAAAATGAGCTAGAACTCGTGCTTGAGCTGGTTGGTGATTTTTTGGGAGTAAAGAAGGAGTGTGTGGGTGCAGGAATAAGTGGAGGGGAGCCACCATGGGCCCATGAGGCAGGGGGCGCGCCCAGGGGGTGGGCGCGCCCTGGACCCTCGTTGTAACATCCCAAATTTCCTATTTGGAATGTTTTACAATTATAGCTAAACATCTATGCATTCTGTTTGAATTTGAGTGCCATTTGAAGTTTCTGAAGTTTTTGAGTTTTGGAATTTGAATTCAAACTTTGGCAAGTGGGAATCATTTCAAAAACTATGCCTGATAAATACTTGAGCAAAAGTATGAGAGGAGTAAACATGACACTCCAAAAATATCAGAGGAAAGCAATGCCAAAAGTTTTGAATTCAAATTTGAGTTGTATTTGAATTTGGAAAAAATGAATTTTTATAAACTTTGGATTTTGCCCCTAGAAAAATGTTCAAATGATAGGGAATATTCCCCTGATCATTTTGATATATATATGTCCTATATAAAATATTTATATTTAATATTCTATAACTCTGTTTTTATTTTCAAAAAAAAACCCTGGCCAGGCCAAGCTGCCCAAATTAACAGCCCAGCGGCCCAATCGACGGCCAGCCAGCGCGGCCAGCCAAAGGCCCACCCAGGCCAAATGACGACCAAGCTGCGCCAATATTTAGCGCCCAGCGCCGAATCGGCCCGGCTCGGTCGACCGACCGAGCGCCCGCTCCCAGCCGTCGCCGTGTGGGCCCCACCTCCTCAACCCCCGCCACGCCACCTCGCCGCGCCGCCGCTCTCCGGATCCCGAAGGATCCGGGATTCGATCCGCGCCCCGATTGCCCCCTCGCCCAAGCCGGTCGCCTCCGCCTATAAACCCCTCCCGCACCCCATTCCCCCCCTCGCCCCTCGCCGGAACCCTCTCTCCCTCCTCACGCGCTCGCCGGAGCCGAGCCTACCGCCGCCGCCATTTGCCTCGCCGCCGTCGCCCTAGCCCTTCACGAGCTCCACCGACTCCACCAAACCACCCCCCGAGCCCGTCCGCACCCGCCGGAGCACCCCGCCGACCTCCCCGACGACCGGAGCCGCCGACGCACTCGCCGCCCGAGTCGCCGCCGTCGTCGAACTCTGGTAAGCCGCCGGAACCACTCCCCGCCGTCCGATCTAGCCCTACGGCTAGGATTAGAACCCCGAAGGGGTATGTCTTTTAATTAAAACCGGTCTGGTTCGTTGCGGTTTAGTTTAGTTAGGTGTTTTTTATTTAGTACCGGCACGATTCGTTTAACCCTAGGCCGTTTAGTTATATTACGCACAGTGCGTTAGTTAGGCCCGTTTAGCCCATTTTTCTTTATTTTCGTTTTTCTGTTTTAACAGAATAGTTTCAGAATTGAAAAATTCATAACTTTTATTCTACTTAATATTTTTAAGTGATTCTTTTTTTGTTGGTTTGAAAATTTTCTATAGTTTCTGTAGAAAATATTATTAGCTATGTTAAAATTATTTTAAATTGATTTATTTTAGATTTAGTCAGAATAGTTAATCTGCCATAAAATGAGCTAGGAAAATTATTTTTCAATGATTCTTTTTGTCCCAACTTTATTTTGACATTGCCTAACCGTAGGAATTAATTTGGGTATTTTAGGATTAATAAAAAAATAGTTTCTAGCAGAATCTTGTTATTCTTAATTAATTAACTAGCTACTGTTTTTCTATTATTTTAATTAGCAAATAAATTTAGTTTTCACATGTGAATGATTATTCTAGGTTAGTTTCTGTCACCTTAGAGGATGAACTTTTATTTATAATAAATAAAACTTTTAATTTTATTTTCTTAATAGAAATTGAATTAGGCCTAATAGGAGTTTTACTATAGCTTTTAAATTGATTCTTTTTGCTCCTAATTGCTTAATGCATTATTTTCTTTTAAGTTAACATAAACTCATGCTTAGGTTATGTTACAAATTTTTTTGTTATGTAAAACTATTTTTAGTTGTTGCTTGAAGTAGGAAAACTTTGAGTTGGTTTTCTTTGAGTTTTCCTTTGGGTTTTGATTTGTTTGTTTGGTGTGTTATGTTACTATGCTATTGTGTTAAGTGATATTATGCTATATGCTTATTGTGATTATTGTTTGTCTCGGTAGAGTTTCCGGAGTGCGAAGCTTGCTACTACGAATCCCTAGCCTACGAGGATCGTCAGCAAGGCAAGTCTTGATCATGTTATTTTCAATACCTATGATTTTGTGCATTAGAAATTATACCACCCCACCATGCATGCAGCAGTTGAAATTTTGAAGTTATTAATCTTGAGTAGTATCATGTGGTAGGATGAACCAATTCCCCTTGTTAGCATGACCCGGGACGTAGTAGTTTAATTTTGCTATGCTCGTAGACGGGATTGGTTGAGTGAATTCATAAGCAAGATGTGAGAGTCAAGATGATGACAACCCCATGAACTTCAATGATCAAGATGGACTTCTAAATTCACTACTGGGTGGAGGACGGTTGACGGGCACCCTGGAGAACCCAGTGGTTGGCCGGGATGCATGGAGAAGTGCCATGACATCTTGCGGAAAGCTTCACCCAGCCACGAAGAGACGGATGAATGCCCCATTGACCGGAAGCTTACCTGTGCAGCCGCAAGCCATTATGGGCTCTGGCTGGGTTAACCTTAGTAGTGACGCTGGCTGGACGGTACTACGAGATGTAGAAGAACGGTAGGATTGGATGGGTACGGCGGTGGCGGAGGAACTCTTTGGAAGACCTGTTTCATTCATCCCGTCTTCAAACACCACGAAGTGCTAAGACTTAAAAGGAGGAATGATTCTTGCGGGTAAAGTCGCAAACCTCTGCGAGTTAAAAGATCTAATCGATTAGCCGTGTCCCGATTACGGACAATTTGAGCCTCTGGAACTTGGAAGTATTCGGAAATCTCAACATTGTAATTAATAAATTAATTGAGGGGTTATGACTTAATAATTTGGGAATGAGACTTTGGTTGGCGGAACCATCTCAATAACTACCAACAATTTGTAGTAATTTGCAAGCAAGTCCACTGTAGTAGGAAAAAAATTGGCTTTTCGCAAAATGATGAAACTTAGAGCCCCACAGCCAAAATGCATATAGTGTTAGTAATTTTATTATTGTTATTCTCTCTTCATGACTTGCTAGCTTATTCAAAAAGCTGACCTACACGGCTGCAACGTCTTATGTTGCAGACATTTATTCGATCAGAGAGTGAGGCTACGCTCCGCTTGGCGATTGCCCTTTGGAGTCGGATGGACTCGCTATTTTCGCTTCACGCTCGCAGCTTTAGTAGTTTATTTCTCATGAGTTGGCCTTTGGCGAATTTATTCTATTGTAATAAAGACTCTATATGAGAATCATGTAATAAATTCAGGTGTGATTGAACTTTGATTATTTCATCAATGTCTTGTGAGTACCAAAGATGATCTTGGGATGGTACGCATACGTAGATTTGACCGATTTTGGGTCGGTCGCTCAGAGATGGTATCGAGCACACGCTGACCGTAGGATCATAACCCCTAGGATCGGAAAGCCATAGGAAGAGACTATTTACTTTATATCCTTATCATTCCGTAATTCTCCCTGTTCAATTCTCGACTCCTCTCCGATTTTCAACATTCTAGATGGCGTCGAGTTCACCCGGTTTGCTACGGAGTTTTGCCACCCGATGAGACGATGCCCTTCGGCAGAAGCTGGTCCAGATGGTGAAGAAGCTGAAGATTGCTCGCCCTCGATCACCGGAAGCCAATCAATGCACTTCCGACGGACACCCGCTTCTGGATTGTAGTGCATATTCCAGGGAGAACCTTCGGAGGACATACAGAGCCTATTGACTTTGAGTTCACCGACTTCAACTGGATCATCGGAAGGGACATGGCGATCTATCGTGCCCTTGGACATCTCCGAGAAGAGTACAGGGCCGAGCTCGATCCATCAGACCTCGCCATGGTCAAGGAATGGAGATATCATCCGTACCGTAGAGGACGACTCCATTCTCTCTTATGTCCAGGACTTGGAGTGTCTCCTCAGGAAATGGGAGATCCGGACTCGCCGTAACTCGAAGGTACACAGGAGGCTGTTGTTCCGTGAACTGGAACTGGAGGAGAAGGCACATGCAGACTTCCTTAACCATGAGGAAGAAATCGCGGGCTTCATGGAGAGAGTCGACGACCTGAAGATGAAGCTTGCCGCAATAGAGGAAAAGATGGACTTGGGAGAGGACCTTTTTCCGAGTGGAGATGACGGACCTCTCGTGAGCAACGATCAGGATTATGAAGGAGTTCCACCGAGAAAGCCGCAAGAGGAGGCGCCAGTGATGAGGACGCCACACTGGAGGACATCGCACCAGAGGACGCAAGGATTATTGATGAAGACTTTAGTCGACCACCATGTTATTTTACTTTTTCGTCGATCAGTTAGGCCGATATTTTCGATTAGTCGTGAGCTTTTTGTAATCGAGATTGAACCATGTTTGAGTGGAATGAATAAATGATTGGTGTGTTTATGATTGTGCATTTATATGGGTAGTGTATCTCTCATTAGACCATTGTTCTATTCTAATTTTCTCATCCACTCCAAAACACCAGATGCCTCCGAGACGTGACACCGGCTTTCCGCCAGAGCTCACCCAGCTGCTCCAGCAGCAGAATGCACTCATGCAGATACTCATCCAGAATCAGAACAACAACAACAACAATCCACCGCCACCACCCCCTGTTGACAACTTGACTCGATTTCTGAGGCTGAATCCGCCAGTGTTCTCTAGCAGCACTGAGCCGATTGTGGCCGATGATTGGCTCCGCAAGGTCGGAAGAGAGCTAATCACTATTGGATGTACAGATGCAGAGAAGGTGCGCTTTGCCGCACATCAACTTGATGGACCTGCAGCTTCTTGGTGGGAGAACTACACCGCCACTTATCCCATCGGTGCCATCACGTGGGATCAGTTCCAGCAGGCCTTCCGCACCGCTCATGTTTCAGCTGGAGCCATGAGTCTGAAGAAGCGTGAGTTCCGCAACTTACGCCAGGAAACCGTCTTGTGGCGCGATGCGTGGATGAGTTCAGCAAGCTAGCTCGCTATGCCCCGGATGATGTGGCCACAGATGCCGCAAAGCAGGAGAAGTTTCTCGAGGGACTCAATGACGAACTGGGCATGCAGCTTATGGTGGCTACCTTCGCCAACTACCAGGAGTTGGTAGACAAGGCCACCATACTTGAAGGCAAGCAGCAGCAGATTGAAAGCCGCAAGCGGAAGTACAGCCAGGGGAAGCACAACTCAGGAGCTCAGCAGAAGCCCCGATATGCCCCATACTCAGGAGGGCACACCCATCACAACCATGGAGGTCATAACCATGGAGGAAATGGGAACAACCGCCACCAGGACAACAAGTCAGGCAATGGCAATGGCAATGGAAACGGTAATGGGAACCAGCATCGTTCTGCCCCGACTTCGAAGGATCTGAATCACATCACCTGTTTCAAGTGCCAGAAAACAGGGCACTATGCCACCAACTGCCCGGAGGCCAAGCAGAGGAATGGAAACGGCAATGGAAGCTCAGCGAAGAAGCCCAACCCTTTCCCTCGTGCTCAGGTGAACCACATTGACGTGGAGGACGTCTATGATCAGCCGGATAATCGTGGTTGGTAAGTTTTTATTGAATTCACGTTCAGTATTGGTACTCTTTGATTCTGGTGCAACGCATTCATTCATATCAAGGGTAGTTGTGGAAAAGTACGGGTTGCCCACTAAAACCCTTAGAAGCCCCCTTCGCGTCAGTTCCGCAGGAGGAGAAATGATGGCAGGTTTAGGCTGTCATGCAACCCTCAACATCGGGAACCATAAATTTCCCGCAGACCTCATAGTATTGGAAACCCAGACCTTGGATGTAATCCTAGGCATGGATTGGTTGACGAAGTTTGAAGGGAACATAGACTGTGCCCGCAAGTCTATTCTGCTCACCACCCCGGAGCAGAAGAGGATCAAGTATGTAGCCAGGCATAGCCAGATGAAGAATCAGGTGCATTCCCTCACGGGAGTTGTTCAGGAGGAAGTGCCAGTAGTGCAAGATTTTCCCGATGTGTTTCCGGAGGAATTACCAGGAATGCCACCGGACAGGGACATTGAATTTCTGATTGAGTTATTGCCCGGCACAGCCCCAATATCCAAGAGACCTTATCGGATGCCACGAGCGAGTTGAAAGAGATCAAGGATCAAATTAATGAGTTATTGGAGAAAGGATATATTCGCCAAGCTCATCACCTTGGGGAGCCCAGTTCTTTTGGTAGAGAAGAAGGATGGAACCACGAGGATGGTTGTGGATTATCGTGCGTTGAGCGAAGTGACCATCAAGAACAAGTACCCTCTGCCGATGATTAATGACTTATTTGATCAGCTAGTAGGAGCCAAGGTATTCTCCAAGATCGATCTTCGATCGTGGTATCATCGATTGAAGATTCGTGAAAAGGATATACCCAAAACAACATTCACTACCAGGTATGGTTTATATGAGTATACCGTCATGTCATTTGGATTGACTAATGCTCCTGCATACTTCATGAATTTGATGAACAAGGTATTTATGGAATATCTGGACAAGTTTGTCGTGGTGTTCATCGATGATATACTGATTTTCTCCAAGAGCGAGGAAGAGCATAAGGAACATTTGCATCTAGTTCGGAGAAACTTGAGAACATCGCTTGTATGCCAAGTT
>JAHIAM010017656.1:0-11072 GCA_021605205.1 Aegilops longissima | reverse complement strand
CGCTTTAACCCCCAGGAGGCCCACCTCTCTCCTAGGCGGTCTCAACTGCCTGCCGCCCGCCTCAAGATCCACCTGGGTGCTCCATCACCACCCGATTTTAGTCTCACATGTATCATGTATAAGTATAGATATACCGTGATCAACTCCCGAGTGACCGGCCCGATAGTATAGCACGGATTTGACAAGAAAGTAGGGCCACAGATGAAAAATACTAGCATCCTATACTAAGCATAAGGTTGGTAAGGTAACAAAGGGTTACAAGGGTATGCAAAGATAGGAGTATCCGAAAAAGAATATGCTATACTACTCTAATGCAAGCAAAGAGAAGAGTAGGCGATATCCGTGATCAAGGGGGGCTTCCCGGTTGCTCCCGGGCGAGAAGGGCCCCAAAACCGTAGTCGAACCGCCAAAAAGAACGCCGGTCTCAGAGTCACCGGAGAGAAGAGGGGAAGAAACAATGAATACCAAGTAAAAGATGCATATCGATGCATGAATGCCAAGAAGCGATGTTAGGCGTGCTAACGGGTAGAGGTGGTATCGTTAGGGGAAACATCCGGAAGTATTCCTGTTTCGGGTTTTCGGGAGGACCGAGGGGAAAGTTGGGTCTGATAGGTTAGGGGTGGCAAACGGACGGATCCGGATTGCCTCGCCGCCCGAGCAACTTTCATGTTGAAAATATTTTAACCGAAGTTACGGAAAAAGATATGATTTTTAAAAGATTTTAAAATTTTCGAATTTAAAATTAATTAATTAATTAAAATGTTTATGACGCCAAGATGATGTCATGCCGACGCGGGCCCAGGGTTGACTAAGTCAACCCACATGTGGGTCCGCTCGTCTCCCTGTTAACTAATTAACCTAATTGTTTAATTAATGAGTTAATTAGGTTAATTAGTTATTAGGTTTAATTAATCGGATTAATTAGATTAATTACTTAATTAATTAATTAATTAATTAATTAGTTTTATTCATTTTTATTTTTATTATTAATTTTCATTTTCCTTTTTTATTAAACCATTTGGGGGGGCCCCCATGTCATAGGCCCGGGGCCAAGCGGCGGGCGGGTTTGGGTATTCGTCAAAAATAGGGGGACGCCGGGGCCCCCATCCCGCGGGAGGGGGGGCCGAGGCCTGGTGAGAGAGCCGGGCGGGGCGGCCCGGTTCTGCGGGAAGGGTCCGGGCGGGGGAGGGGGGGGGATGGACACGGGCCCAAGGGCACGGGCCGGGTGCGCGGGGGGGGGTTCGTGGCCGGAGGGAGGGCGCCTGGGGGGAGAGGGGAGGCCACGCGAGGCCGGGGGAGCACGGGGGGGGGAGGCGGCCCGGGCAAGGGGGGGAGAGGGAGGCGGGGACGGCGGTTCGGCGGGGCGGGTGACGCAGGGGGGAGGGGCCGGAGCCGGGCACGGGGCTGGGACTGGCGCCGGGAGGGGGGACGGGGAAGGACGGGAGAGGGGGGGCTTGCTGGGGGAACTGGGGTCAGGAGGAGGGCCTGCAGGGCCGTGACGACCCCAGGAGGGGGGGGGGAGGCGCCGGGCCCGGAAGGAGATCCGGGTGGGGGGGGTCGGGACCACTCGGGCGGGTGCCCCCGGGGGGACGGGGGGGGGTTCCAGGGCGGGGGCCAGGGGAGAGGGACGAGCTGGGGCGGGGCGGGGCCGGGGCGAGGGGGGGGGCGGGCCCGATCCGGATCGGGGGGGAGAGGAAAGGGATCGGGGAGGGGGGAGGAGCTAGGGTTCCACCGACGGGGTGGGGGAGGGATAAGAGGCGGCCGGTGGGCCGGGCCCATGGCGGGCCAGGCGTGGGGGGCCTGCCGGGGCGGGGTTTCCCCACTTTTTTTTTTTTTTCTTTTCTTATTTTTTTTTTCTGTTTTAGTTTATTAAAATGTCAAACACCTTTACAAAATTTTGGCACCCCCCATAATTAGGTTTTTATTTTAGACAACCCCTAACAATTTAGTTTTAGTTTTTGAAAACTTTTATCGCTTGCTTTGTTTTGAATTTGTTTTAGACCGGTTCAATCAACGTGAGTTTAGTCACAAAGAATCGAGGTGATACTATTGCTTAATCATCCGGTTTACAAATCTCTCCATACAAGAAATCTTGTCCCAGATTTAGGAGGTAGGAAAGAGGCGGGTATTCATTCGACATCCTCGTTCCGGTGGCTTGCCTTCTGAGTGATTCACCATGATTTTGAGGAACTTGACGTTTCCGCGCAGGGCCTCACTTTCAGAATGGGAATGCCTTTTATAGGAGAGGTCCTTTAATTGAACTTCATGGTACGCTGATTGGGTCCTTGAAGCAGGCTTTGTGAACGGAAACTCTGAATCCGAAAGGTTGAGGAACTCCGCGATAAGCCACTTTTCCCGCCTTTAATAGGAATGGGCCTATAGCAGGGTGCTTGCCCTATCCCGGGGGAGCACCTTCATTTTAAGCCAAGATAGGCCTTTTCGCCAAAGTTGATAGACCATGTCTTTGTGATGACGGTCATAATTACTCTTTTGACGGGATCGAAGCCTTGAGATTCTCGCAATAATGCGGACTTGTTCTTCGGCATGTTGATAATATCCGGACCAAGAGTGGACGCCCCCGACCAGTTCAGGGGTTCGCACTGCCCATATAACACTTCAAGGGGGCCATCTTCGACTAGCTTGATAGCTATTATTATAAGAGAACTCAGATGGGAGAGATTCCTCCCATTTCTTGCCAAAGGAACGACAAGCTCAAGCATGTCTTCGAGAATTTGTGACACGCTCAACTTGCCCTTTGGATCATGGATGAAACGCAGATCAAAGATAAATGAGTCCCCATAGCTTTGAAAACTTGCCAATCTTGAAGTAATAAGCTGCCACGGTCCAATGAAACCGGGAATACCGTGAAGTGAAACAATTTCGACATATAGAGCGTTGGCGGAGCGGATCGTTTTTTGACCGCCGTAAAATGAGCAACTTTAGAAAGCCGTCAATGACGACAAGAATAGCATCATTACCTTTCGCGATTTGGGAAATCCAAAGGATAAGTCCATTTCAACATGGTCCCATTTCCATTCGGAATAGAGATAGGTTGCAGAGTTCCAAAGAGGCCTTTGATGTTCTGCTTTGATACGACGGCAAACGCCACACTCAAAGAAATAGGCAATGTCCTGCTTCATATTAGACCACCGAATCTCCGATTTAATGTCTTGATACATCTTTGTACGCCGGTGGATACATAGAGGCGATCATGAGCTTCTTTCATAACCTTCTGAGTCATATTCAGGTTTTCCTTCTACACGGCACCACTAGGCGGCCTTTGAAGTACAAGGCCATCATCAAGAATAGTGAAGGATGAGGGATTTTTTTGATGTCTTGCTTAATCTTGTAGACTTCAGAGTCAAACCTTGCATTGTCTTTATGGTGCCCACGAGATCGGTTCAACAGCCAGGTATAGAGGGAACCTGGGGAACAACACGGAGATTCATCTTTGGAACTCCGGAGGAGGGGGAGCGAAAACCCGGAGGAACAATATGGAGGTTCAGCTTTCAATTCTTCAACAAGTGAGGGCTGAACTTTGTGAACTCAAGGTGGTTGCAGAAGACTTGCGGCTCAAGGCATCAACCATTACATTAGCCTTGCCGGCGATAGGAAATACCCAAATCAAAGTCTCGAATAGCCTCCATCCATCTCCCGACGGAGGTTCAGGTCTGGCTGAGTAAAATGAACTCAGACTTTGGTGGTTGTGAAGATCTCGAACGAACGAGAAGGTAATGTCGCCATCGCTTAGCGCATGAATGACAGCAAGAAGTTCGAGGTCGGAACTGGGTAGTTCTTCTTCGTGAGGGCCAATTGTCGAGAGGCATAAGCAACCACTTTGCGCCTTGCATTAGGACACCGCCTAAACCTTGACGAGAAGGCCGCAAAGAAATGACGAAGTCCTTCTTAGTATCGAGGAGCTAGCATCGCGAAGTCAACTTGTCTTTGAGTGCCGGAAACTTTCCACATTTATCTTCCATTGGAATTTGACGCCTTATGCAAAAAGTTAGTCGAGGTCGGCAATCTTGGAGAAGTTCTCGATTTAATCGACGGCAATAGTGGCAGACCGAGAAAACTTCGACTTGCTTAACGCTCTTCGGAGGAGTCCAATCGAGAATAGCCTAACTCTTTCGGGTTGACGGCAATACCATCCTTAGAGATGACATGCCCAAGATAGGTTACTGGAAGCCAGAATTCACATTTGGAGAACTTGGCATAAGTTGATGCCTCGTAGCTTTTTCCAAAGACAAGACTAAGATGTTCAAGATGTTCTTCTTCATTCTTGAAAAGATCAGGATATATCCAGATAAACCACATTTAACTTGTCGAGGTAATCCATGAATATATAGTTCATCGCAGAGAAGGTGCTGGAGCATTGGTTGCCGAAGACATGACGGTGTACTCGATGAACCATAACGAGTCACAAATGCGGTCTTGGGGATATCCTCCTCGAACACGGATCTGGTGGTAACCCAACCTCAAGTCGAAGTTTCGAGAACACCGACAACCAGCCAGTTGATCATAAAGATCATTGATCCGAGGAAGAGGATACTTATTCTAATGGTAGCTTGATTTATGGACGGTAGTCTTGGACCAATCGGTTTGTCCCATCCTTCTTCTTGACAAAGAGAGAAGGTGCTCCCAAGGAGAGCAACTTGGGCAATGAAGCCCTTGAAGAGATTTGTCGATTTCTCCTTTAGTTCAAGGAGTTCGCGGCGGCATCTTGTAGGGTCGCTTTATAGGAGTGGTTCCGGTTTCAAGTCGATGACGATTCGACAGCTCTAGCAGGGGAATCCTCGGAAGTTCTTCAGAAAGACGCCTTGGAAATCGCAAACACAGAATGTTTTCAATGCCCTCGAGGGGTGCGGCGCTCAATGCATTCAATGCATAGAGCCTTGCCTCGCATCTTGAACCGCATTTAGCATTGTAGCTATTATTTCATCGAAGGGTGTAGCGATGGACGGTCTTAGTGGCGCAAACGATTGACGCCAGATGCCTTTCAACCAATCCATCCCCAAAATGAGGTCGATGTTAGACGCCTTCAGATAATGGGGAGGCAAGAATTCCATCCTTCGATTTACGGGACGCCGACGCCAACCATGGAGGTTTGACATTGTCCCAATGGGGTTTTTACCATCACCAAGAGTTCATCTCCTCACACTTAACGCCGTGCTTGTATGCAAAGTCTTCACATGAATGAATGCGATGCCCGAATCTAATAAAACAGATGCGGTACTGAATTTACGAGGAGTGTACCCATCACAAGAGGTGCTGGTCTTGAGCTTCGCTCGATCAACGTGGTTGGCCTGAGCTTGCCCTAAGACTTGGCAGGTTGTTATGGTCCGGTGTTTCCACGGCCACCGCCGGAAGGGCCAACTGATTCTGTTCTCGTTGCATTCTCTAGCACGGTGTCGTTGTCCGCACTCAAGCACAAGCCATTATTGGGAGGAACAGAGCTTGGGGTGGTGGAGCTGGAAGCTTGCTGCTTAGTTGTAGGCGCAAGGTGTAGCATAGTTCTGCCTTGGAAGCAGTGATTCGCCGTACATACTGTTGGGAATCCATATCTTGCGCTCGCGAGGACGGGCCCAAGATGAGCCCGTGTCACGGTTGCGTTAGACTCTCGTATTCCCGCACCAGTTTCGACATTGATAGCTTTGTTCACCAAGGTGGCGAATCAGCAAAGTCGCACTAGGAAGTGCGAGCTTGATGTTAGCTTGAAGACCGCCACGGAACTTCTCCCGCTCAGGCCATCGCTTGAATATCCTTTCAAAGATAGCGGACAAGTCCAGAACTCACGATAAGCTTCAACAGCCTTGTTGCCTTGGGTGAGGTTATGAATTCACGCTTCTTCCGTCCATGACCCCTTGGGGATGAAGCGGGCACAAGGCAGCTGGAAGTCCGCCGTGATGAGTGTTCCAACGGCAGAGTACGGGCTGTCCCACCATTGAGCTGCGGGTCCTTCGGAAGAAGGAAGCAAAAGTGACATAGGTGGCGGGCTACATCAGCAGACTCCATCTCATAGGTGATGTCAGGAGCCACCATCAAGATCCAAAGGTTGGGTTGAGCTGCGTACACGCCGTTCAGCGATGAAACTCGCAGAGTTGTTCCATTTGGGTGCTGGTTCATATTGGGGCGAGGAAACCGAGCCATCATGTTTTCCATGAACTAGCGATTCATCTCAAGCTGTTGGATCATACCAGCCATGTACTCAAAGCGTGGTGGGAAGTTGCCACCACGACCACACTAGCTGGCCTAACCATCCCGCTATTATATAACAGGGTAGTTCAAAGATTTGAGAAATTAAGCAAAGACAGAATCATTCATGATGAAACATGCATAATGAAAGCAAGACGATAGGAACTACATAGTAGTTGGCATATCTTACAAAAGGAATCATGCATAGAGTTCGATAATAGGTCCAAAGACATAGACTACTACATCATAGGCGCACGCAGCTCGCGGCGATACATCAAACACTAACAAACAAGTCTACATTAGTCCCACGCGCATCCGGAGGTAGCAGCCCTAAAGCTGGTAGTGCGGCAAAGGATAGTCCTCCACGCGTGACTGGGGCCCGGATACTCGGTGCTGAACTGACGCCCGTGGCGTAAAGGGCCGTGCGGAGAGTAGCCTCCACGCCCGCCAACCGACACCCGGGCATCACGGTCCGGCTGGGTAGATCGAACGCCGCAGCTCCCGGATCGGACAAAGGGTGCATCAGCCGAGCAGGTAGAGGTGCCGACGGGTGATGTACAACTCGTGGAAGAGCTCGGTTAGCTCGATCCAGCCCATCGCATGCGTAACAAAGTTCGGGGTAGAAGGGCTCTCGGACAAGGAGTAGGCAGCAGCAGTAGTAACCTCCTCACCAACATCGCACATAGCAATGTGCCCAAGGGGAGGTGTCCAACTCGATACTCAGACGAAGACGGTCGAGCAGATAAGCAGATCGTGGACTGCCATATCGATATTCACTCCAACACCATGTGCGTGTGCAGACAAGAGTGGACCTCGCTCCCGAGAGTAGAGGTGGACGGCATGGCGGATCGCTTCCCGGTTATAGTCCCGGTACTTCATAGAGGTGTACTCAGGTGCCAGCGATAACCCGATAGGTCATCATCTCGCTAGCACCGCAGTGATCCCGAGGCACCAATGGCCGCCGTGGTGGCGCACGACCGCCTCGTGGGTTCCATCCAAAACAAAGACGCTTCAAAGGAGTCAAATGACAAAGGTGGAAATTGCTCAAATACAATTCCAAGAACAACTAGGGCTATATCCAACTTTGGGGTGAATGTGGTCACGGATCCTAGTGTTAGTTAGTAAAATCGTTAACCCGAGTAGAAGAGAGTTCAGAGTCCCGCAGTAAAGGTCGAGGAGTAAAAGATCCTAGTACCACCCGATGGCGACGGGCCCGTAAGGCACACAGCCAAGTTAGTAAAAGTTTTTGCAATGTCTAGACTCGACTTCGCCAAGGAGTGTGGAAGGGGATTCCACAGCAATGGCTCGAATATCTCAGACGCCTTCATTCAATCAGACACTAATCATGCACGCAAATGTTAACGATCAAGATCGGACTCACGGAAGATATCACAACACAACTCTACAAATAAAATAAGTCATACAAGCATCATAATACAAGCCAGGGCCTCGAGGGCTCGAATACAAGTGCTCGATCATAGACGAAGTCACGGAAGCAACAATATCTGAGTACGATATAAGTTAAACAAGGTGCCATAAGATGGCTAGCACAAACCGATACAGACGAAGAGGAGCAGGCCTCCGCTCCGGGATCCTTGCTACCCTCGGTCGCCGGGCTGCACGTAGTAGTAGGCACCTCCAGTAGTAGTCGCCATAGGCGGTGGCGCCTGCCCTCGGCTCCATCGTCTGTGCAGCAATCGAGTAGAGGTAGGGAAAAGGGGAACAAGGCAACCGTGAGTACTCATCCAAAGTACTCGCAGCAAGGAGCTACACTACATATGCATGGATATATTGTAAAGGCCATATCAGGACCGAATCGCAATGCCGTAATAAGAGGGGATAGTTAGTCTTAACGAAGACTACGCTCGACCCGCCTTGCAAAGTAGAGGAAGGCAAACCAAGTCCTCCAAGTAACATCACATAGCAATAATCCTACCCGCATCCCCGCTCATATCCCGAGCGAGAGCGACCACCGTTGTATCCGCACTTGAAGGGTGTGTTTTATCAAGTATCCGGTTCTAGTTGTCATAAGCTCAAGGTACAACCCAAGTCGCCCTTATCAAGATCACGGCTATCCAATAGATTAATCCGCAGGGTGCACCATCTTACCCAAAGACGCTTGATCCCATTTGGCCGAACACTTTCCCGGTCATGCCCGCCGCTGAAGATCAACACGCCGCAGCCCCACCTAGGCACAACAGAGAGGCCAACACGCCGTCTAAACCTAAGGGCAGGGTCGGGCCCATCGCCTCGAAAGCACACTGACGCTATGGACGGCCGAAGGCATCAGCCCAAGAAAGGCTCCACCAATCCCGCCCGCCTCCGCCGACGTCTCAAGTGCTTGCCGATACCACGACGGATACCCATAACTACTCCCGGAGATGGTTAGTGCGAAAGCTCGAGCCAACCCAGATCAAATACCAAGACCTCAAGTGCTGTTAGTAACCGCGAACGCCAACAGGACAGGCCCACCTCTCCTAGGCGGTCTCAACCGCCTGCGCCCGCCCAAGATCCACTCGGGTGCTCCATCACCAACGATTTTAGTCTCACATGTATTGTATAAGTATAGTATATACCCGTGATCAACCCCGAGTGATCACCCCATAGTATAGCACGCACGGACAAGAAAGTAGGGCCAGATGAAAATACTAGCATCCTATACTAAGCATATAGGATTGCGTAAGGTAACAATGGTTACAAGGACAAAGTGCAAGAAAGATAGGAGTATCTCAAAACAAGAATATGCTATACTACCTAATGCAAGCAGATAGAGAAGAGTAGGCATATCCGTGATCGGGGGGGGCTTGGCCGGTGCTCGCAGAGAAGGGTCGCCAACACGTAGTCGAACGCCAAAGCAGCATGGCTTAGTCTACCGGAGAGAAGAGGGGAAGAAACAATAAATACCAAGTAAACAGATGCATATCGATGCATGACATGCCAAGAAGCGATGCTAGGCTGCCTAACGTGGTATGAGGTGGTACGGTTAGGGGAAACATCCGGAAGTATTCCCTGTTTCGTGGTTTTCAGCAGGAGCCGAGGGGAAAGTTGCAGGTTCGATAGGTTAGGGTTGGCGGATTAACGATCGCGATCCGGATTCGCCTCGCCGCTCGAGCAACTTTCATGTTGAAAATATTTTAACCGAAGTTACGGATTAAAAGATATGATTTTTAAAAGATTTTAATAATTTCGAATTTAATTAATTAAATTAATTAATTAAATATTTATGACGCCAAGATGATGTCATGCCGACGTCAAGATCAACAGGGTTGACTAAGTCAACCCGACATGTGGGTCCGTCGTCATCCTCTGTTAACTAATTAACCTAATTAAGTTTAATTAATGAGTTAATTAGGTTAATTAGTATTAGGTTTAATTAATCAAGATTAATTAGATTAATTAATTACTTAATTGATTAATTAATTAATTAGTTTTATTCATTTTTATTTATTATTATTTAATTTTCATTTTCCTTTTTATTATTAAAACCATTCTCAGGGGGGCCCCATGTCATAGGCCCCAGGGCCAAGCGCATGCGGGCTTGCGCGAGGCTGCTCGGGCAAGAAACAGGGGACGCGGCATGCCCGCCGATCCAGGCGTGTGGTGGAGGGGCTTGCCGAGGTCAGGTCTCGACGAGGAGCCGGGCGCAGGGTCTCGGGGCCTTGGCGGGCGGGCTGACGGGTCCTGTCGCCGGGCGCGAGGTAGGCGAGGATGCGGACACGGCGCTGCATCGATCGGCGCACGCCGCGGGGTGCGCTGGGAGGCCGGGGTTCGTGGCCGGAGGCGAGGGCGCACGACGGGAGAGAGGGGGAAGGCCACTGGAGGCCGGGCGGTGAGCACGGGCGAGGGGGAGAGCGCCGGGCGAGGGGGAGGAGGGAGGCGGGATTGCGGTCATGGCGGGCGTGTCTGGTGACCGCAGGGGGAGGCGGCGAGCCGCGACGGGGCTTGGGGCTACGGTGGCGCTCATGAGGGGGACGAGGCGACGGGAGAGGGCGAGCTGCTGGGGGAACGTGGGGTCTAGGAGGCGGGCTGGTTGGGGACGCTACCCGAGGGGGGGTCGGAGAGGCGCCCGGGGAGGAGATCCGTGAGGCGGGGAGTCGGGACGACCTCAGGCGAAAGCGCACGGTGGGGCGCACGGGCGGAGGGGGTCTGGCGGCGAGGGGCGCAGGGGAGAGGGGACGACGCTGGTGGGCGGATCGCCATGGCGAGGGGGGGATCGCCGATCTGGATCGGGCGGGGACAGAGGAAAGGGATCGGGGAGGCTGAGAGCTAGGGTTCCACCGACGGGGTGGGGAGGGATAGGGGGCCGCCTGGGCTGGGCCAAGGGGTTTCTCCCCACTCTTTTGTTTTATTTTTTTTTCTTATTTTCTTATTTTCTGTTTTAGCTTATTTAAAATGTCAAAGCACCTTACAAAATTTTGTGCACCCCACCATAATTAGGTTTGTTATTTTAGACAACCCCTAACAATTTAGTTTTAGTTTTTGAAAACTTTTATCGCTTGCTTTTGTTTTGAATTTGTTTTAGACCGGTTCAATCAACGGAGTTTAGTCACAGAATCGAGGTGATCATGTTGCTTAATCATCCGGTGTTACATCCGGAGGGCGCGGGCGGCGGCGCTGCAGGTCTGACGCCGCGCGACGTGGACGTGTTCCAAGGGCGGAGGAGATTTTTAGGTTAGGGGGGATTTATCCCATTTGGACGGGGGAGGACATATTTATAGGTAGAGGGAGCTAGAGAGTCCAAATGAGGGCGAGTGCCACGCCGATCGGATAGAAAAAGAGCATGGAGGGAGTTTCGGCTTTTGGGCCACTTTGAAGGTTTGGCTGCAACTCAAAGAGGGCTTTATGGTTACCCGTAACCGTTGAGTATCAAAACCCCC